>WAAD01014141.1:197525-266146 GCA_013389945.1 Fregata magnificens
AAAAAAAAAAAAAAAAAAAGCCCTTAGCCTACGTGTTTTTCAAATTAAAAGGAATTCAGTGAGACTTAGCTGCACACTCCTGCCTGAAGGATTGGCATTGTGATCTTATTTTGTCTAGCTTAAGAGTTAATGATTTGTTCATGGAGTTTGAGTAATGTTGTAATTTACCTCAACACATGAATTTTGATGCCGTCTTTCTCAAATTCATGAAAGAAGCCTCTCATCTGCATTTTTTTTCTTCTGTAGCTTCTTATTTGGAGATACTCCTTTATTCAGACCAGAAGGAATCATTTTGATAATCGGCTTCTGCATCCTGTGAAACAGGGGCTAGAAAACTTTCCCTCCCAAACATCTGCCTTACACATACTTAATGTCTCTGAGAGCTCTCGAATATATTTTAGAAAGAAATAAAGCCTTGATTTAGGCCTCCAAGTGACAGAGAATTTGCCGTTTTCTTAATTACGCTATGTGAGTAGTTGATTGCTTTCAGAAGCTGTCTCTTTTGGCTAAATTTCTGTAGCACCGTCTTCCAGGCATTGGCTTTTGTTTTACTTAATTTGGGAGTCTCACATATTGTGGCAGATCCCTCATCAGAGATTCTACAGCCTCGGAAGAAGCAGCTATTTCAGTGCCTCCTCGGTTGTAAGAACTTCTTCTCTAACTCATGTCTACTTCGGTATAAAATAAGCTCTATTTATGGGTCTGGAAAACGTCTTTTTTTGGGGCAGCATTTTTTGATATTTATATAAGTACATAAAATAGTTATATTTATAATTGTTGTATATATCTATTTGAAGGCTGTTGTGCTGCATCCCTTTGAACACAGCTGTGTTCAGCTTTTCCGTATGAATCACGTTTTCAGTACTTTTGATGATTCTTGTGGCCTTACTCTCAATCTAATCAGTTGGCCACTAACTTACGCCAGCTGGTGCCAAAAGATTAATACACTCCTCCCAAGTCTTATGAAAGCTGAGCAAATGTCTTCCTTTAAATAAGTCCTTGTAAATGATGATCAAGTCACCAATTAGACTCTTCTTGAATAGAGATTGGGCTTCTCAGCCGTCCGTAGGAAACTTGTTACGTGACCAAGCTTTGAGCTTTCCGTAGGCACAGCTGGCGGTGACTGCACTGATGTCAAAAATCATCCCTGATTCTGAATTTTGGTGTCAAAAATGTGGAATTAGAAACAACCCTCTCCGTCTCCCGTTTTAGGCACAGTCATGTGAGGTGGCTTACATTTCATTATGAACTAAGAAGCAAAATAATACTGCCAGTATAAGCACTTGCCAAATATTGTATTTATCATGTAAGGCATTAAAATTTAATGGCTGTTAGATCTGTCTTCCCAGTGCAGTTACGGCTGTTGTATGTACCAGCCTTCTGTTCTAAAAACCTGCTAAATCCAATTATCGTCGGCAGTTGTCTTCTGTCTTGACTGTGCATCGCAAGCACCGCTGTCTCTGTGTGGCCACTTGAAGGGCCGGAGAAGAGGAAATCAGAGGAGTAATTAGACTATGTTGAACAGAGGTTGCTGAAATTCCTCCCCATCTGTTATGAGGTTGCCTTGGTTTTATTCAGGCAGTTTTCATAACTCTGACTCTCCTGGTTTACTTAATGTGTTTCAAAATCAGTTAATGGCCACGCTGTTGCTGAAAGGATCTGTGCAGCCTTTGTGAGTACGGTTGAAGCCACTGCTGACTCTCATTACAGAGATTCACAGGACAAAAAATTTTGTGTAAGATGCACAACAGAAATTCAGGAGATGTGACTTTGGTCCCCGACTCTGCTGCAAGGCCAATGGCTGTATAACCCCTAGAAGATCGAGAGAAATGGTCCTCCCACCTACCGCTTGCCTCTCTTGTCTAGGGTTACTCTTAGGCTGCGGTTGGTTTAGGTCTTTTCACCTATAGAAAATCTGAACATCTTGATGCTGTTTCTAGTTATCCAACTCTTGATGACATTTTGAGATATGGCGAGCTGCGAGTGCGTAGATAATCCGTCACTTTTGCTCTGAATTAATTTCCAACCGTTAACTGGGTCTGCATCTTTCTTTGTTGAGAGCGCCTCTTTTTTATTTTCCAGCACGCTCTTAGAGCAACCATTCCGCCTCTATTAGCGTTCTAATAAACTCAACAATTTTAAGTATTTTAATTATGAAGCGTTTTCTTCCGTTTCCTCTTTTTTCTTCCCCTCAAGCAGTGAGAGCGCGTTTGATTTCGTAACTTTGAGTTGTTTTAGACCTTGCCCGTATGAGAACAGCTTGCTAATAGCTATACTAGCGAACCTCCCAAGAAACGTGGTCGGTGTGGCTTAGATAGGCAAAACGGTTCTTCTGCTGGTATTTTTACAGGACTCTCCAAATAATGTGGGTCACATTAGTAAAAGAATTCCTTGCTTTACCGACATAACTATGTTAATGATTTTTGACCGTTTAAAAACAAAAAGGGAAAGAAATTATTATATCCTGTAGGACGTGGACTGGAAAGGTTTTCCAGGTTATTATATGCTTTTAGAGAACTTTGCATTTTTCCTAGCGACTACCATTGGGAAGAATTTTTTGTGCTCAGTACTTCAGCATTTGCAGAACTTCACCTGTGGTGTACGTCGTGTAGGGGATACAAAAAAGGCAAGTTCTCCAAGTCTTTTAGTTTTATAGCTGCTGGAACGGAGGATTGGGAGGGGGCATGTGAGATCAAGACCATCAATAGTAACTCAGAACATGCTTGATCTATTGCTTGCCGGCTGCAGCGAGACCTTCAAGACATTTTGCACGTACAGAGCTTGCAAAGCGTGACTGAAGGGTACCTTCTGGAGTTGTCATCATCCGATATGTTTGAAGCCATGTGATGATTCTGGTACGGTGCTAAGCATTTTTGCAGAGCACAGAAGGCTGCTTCCGCCGAGGAGGCAGATCTAGGAGGTTGAACTTTCATTGAGTTCAGTGAGACCTGGGATTCTTAAAATCTTCGTGGATCTTGGCTTAGGTAATTTGCACAGGGGAGGGCTAAGATAGCGCTCAATATTGACAACTTACTTCCTGTATTACATCTGTTTCTTGCATTACAAACTTTTTATTGACTCCTCCTTACAGACTTTGCATACCAGACTAATTATGCTCTTCTTGTTGACTGCATGCCCAAAGGAACAGCAACTCTCTCTGCTTCTGCAGTGTCTCCCAGTGCTCAATCCTAAATGGAATGTGTCTGGATAGGACCACAATATGAATGTTTACAGCTAAAGTTGTGGGTTTCTAGTCCTACTCATTTACAGCAAGCCTGTTCCATCTGAAAAAGACAATAACATGGGTGTTGAAAACCTGTCTCTGTTCTTTTTAGCATCAGGTGGCCTGGAAAAGTCATTAATTTTTTAGTGGTACCTGGGATTGTGTGGGTGGCGTACTGGGAATTTCAGTTTTCTCGCCTTGCATTGGAAGTGAAAGCTGGCATTTAAAATGTGTTCTAACAGATTCAACAGTTTTCCCTGTGCAATCAAAGATATTAATTATTGAGCCTATTTTCAGAAAAGTGGTTTCTAATGGCAATTTATAGGGATGGTAAATGATTTTGATTTCATAGCCGTAGAGGACGCCAAAAGATAGGTTGCTTAAGGCTTGAATATTCCGGTGTAATGAGGCCCTAGGGGATAAATAGCAACAGTCTGAGCCCCCTCACTATGAATTGGAAAACACACAGGACGTGCCTGTCGAGAAAGAGGCCGATTCTGATTTATTTGCTGTGTTGTGGCTACTCTGCTGCCGGAGCAGTAGCAATATTCTGCATTGATCATAAGGAAGTCACTGAGAAACGGTCAGGAAAACTCATTCCTCGCACTCGGTGAAGTCTAGCTGTCTTTAAATGTTGTCTTTCTAGCATTCAGGCTTCTGTCAGTCGCAGTATTGGTGCTATTTTACTAACAAAGTTCCTGTAAAATGTGCTGCAACTCTGACAGAGTGGAAAGGACTAGATCCTCCGCCAGCACCAAAGTATTTAAAGTATATCCAGCACTTACAGTGCCGTCTCCGTACTCAGCGTACCAACTAACATGAATGCACAATTGCTTATTTTTTATCTGGTTTGTATTTTTTATTGGCGTTAGGCGATTATTACTTTACAAGGCAAAGAATTCGAACAGGACAATCAATGTACGTGCCGTTGCAGTAAGGTGCAAGCCAGCAGGTGTGTCTAGAGGAGAATAGCATGGGCCAGCAGCAACATGTGAACTGGTGCCCTTGGACAAAAAGACTCTCCTGTTCGGAAGGAGAACGCTCGGTCTGGAGACTGAACTGAAAATACCCGTCCTGTATTACAGGAGAAAAATGTTCCAGAAGAGCTGTAAGCCATATGGCTTATCTGAGCCTCTGACATTAGCAGGTTGCAACTAGATAAATATTTTAAATTGCCTAGCGTGAGGATATCTGAGATCTTCCCACAGTTAGCATTAGCCTTGAGGGAAGAGAGGAAGAATTCTTGCACCAGCTACTAGCTTGGGTATGGCTGAAAATCATATACCCTTAGACTGAAAGTTGTTTTGAAGCAAGGAGTCTCTCTTGTTTCTAGAACTCTTAGCCCAGCAGTCCTCTATTATTGCAATACCAATGTTAGTAATTCCTTGTTTAGTTTGATATCTTTCTAGTGACGTAAAATTCCTACCATGCTTTGTTTCCTTTTGCATTTATATGCCTTTTCTTTTTGGATTCAAAATTTCCCAGATTTCTTGGCTGTACTGATGAGCCTGTATTGCTTAAGTGACTTGTGAACCGCGTGAGAATACAAGCCGGTGCAGTCTGAGTGGCTCCCCCAGTCAGCTAAAGGAAGGAAAATGCTAAACCCACGAAGAAGGAAAAAAAAAAAAAAAAAAAAAAAAAATCTAAAATGTCAAGTAGGACGCGTTGCGAGAAGCTCATCCAAAGAGGGGGAGATAACGTTGAGGCAAAACTGAGGACTAGTCTAGGTAGAATTAGAAGTCTCTCTGGTTCCAGTTATGTGCGTATCATTAGCATGTAGCAAACTTGAATTTGAATGTTATGATTTCTAATAATTCCTATCCTCTTTCCAGTCACAGGGATAGCAAGAGGGATTACTGCTGAGACTGTGCGGAATCAGTCCACTGTCATTGGATAAACTGTGAATTAGCGGCTCCGGGATTAGCTGCAGCGTATGGATCAAAAATAAGCCCCAAACAAACCTTGGAGGTCTCTAGGCTGCGTACCGTTATTAAAATGACTTAGGAGCCGGGATGACACTGAAAGTCAAGGAGATGCACGTTTGTTGACCAAAAAAAAAAAAAAAAGGCACAAAGACAACACACATCCCTAGCAAACTTTGCTTTTGAGGTCTGTGGGGAAAAACGTCTTGTGTCAGCACTTGGCGCTCTGCTGTGCACCGCTGGCTTTTGTAGCTTTGGTGTTTCGGTAGGCACTGCAAACCCACGACTTTGTCATTGCTGCGGAGAGGCTCCTGGTACTGCCAACTCAAAGGCATTTGAGGATTGTATGATAACTTGGGGAACTGAATTTATGGCACCCTGATCATATATAGAGAAGCTAGTATTTTGTAGAACAAAATTCCCCTGCTACCAAAATTTTTGTTTGGTTGGGTTTTTATGGAGCAGCTCAGTTTTGAAAATTGTCTTTTTCTACTGGCAGCTGCAGGGTTTGTGTTTGCTCTCTTACTCCAGATAAAATGTGCAACGCTAATAGTAACAGGTTTTCCTTTGTCATCAGACTTCCCATGATTGAAAGCAAAACAGGCTTTTATTCTTCAGAGATATCACTATTTTTGAAGATCAGGTTGAGAGAAAAGGGGTGGAAATACCCCTTGCAACGCAAGTATTAAGGAGTTCAATTTATTAAGTTAATCAAAATACTGCTGAAGGAAACTTGATCACAGTCTATCCGCACAGGGGGAAGTTATGTGATTATAAAGGGCTTCTTATTCTGAGAGATAATGAAACACCAGTTTCTGATCGCTGGAAGTTGTCTAGGAAAAAATCCCATCTCGTGCTAGAAATCAGGTGCAAACTCGTACAAGTGAGTAAGTATTTGGAGAAACTCCTGCAGTTGTGGTTTATCCATCACTTGAACGACACAACAAAAACCCATGCCCAGGCTGTAGCCAATTTGTTTCGCATTTGGCAAACAACTTCGTGTAGTGACCAGAGCAGAAGGAACCAAGAGATCGATGTGCTGTCGCTGTCCGTGTCACTAAGCTGCTAAGTGACCTTCTGCCTTCGCTTCACTCCCCTGCCTCAGTTTCCCCATTTTAAATTGACAGGAGCAGTACTTGCCTCGATTTGTAAGAGCGTTACGTTCTGTTGATGTAAAGCATTACACGCAGGACCGTTGTTACTGTCATATCTAGGATCATTGACTTGCGTGCTTGCTTTCAAGCTGTGTTTTTGACAGTTTAACCGTGAAGTTCTGCTACCGCATTTCCTCCTGGACTTTTCAGGGGTGCCTCATTAACATGAATCTTGAACTCTCACCGCTGCTGAGTTTCACTACGTGCATTGCCACCGTGACCCACTTTCCTTTCTTAGATAAAAGCTGCCCACAAAGCACCATCATTTTCGTTCTCCTCTCCACCCCCACATATTCTCCTTCCAAAACACTTTATTCGTCTCGATGAATTCTTGTGTGTGATCGTTGCCGTACGTTACTGATCTGCTTAAAAAACAAAATTTAAAAGCCTTCGATTGAGATTTCAGAAGAATGCAAGTCGTAATGAGAAAAAAGAAACAATGAAGCGAAAGTTAATGGCTGCAGACACGCAACCACAGGTCTCCCTGCAGGTTCTGGAGTGTTAACTAATGCAGAAGTAAAGAGGCACGCTGTTGCTGTTTTCTTTTTTTAAAGCTGCTGCTCTGCTTAGTTTCACCTAGGAACCGGCCGTGAACGGAAAGCCGGACTGCCAGTCACTAGAGGCAAACAGCATTTTTGAAATCCAGGAGCTCTACACGGCTGAAGAACTTGCTTGCGCTTTAGAGCCTGTCTCCCTTCTTAGCGCATTAATCTTTGAGATGCCCTGGTGAGAGGAGAGAGGGATGGAAGTGCTGTCCCCCACCTACTCCTCCCCTTTCAGCAGGGCACAGAGAGCGCTTATATGGCCTGACACAAAATGGTATTACCGATCTCAGCAAACTGCTATGTCTACACAGAGATATTAGCTTGAGTCCCAGAAGCGGCATCATTATGGTACTTTGCCTGGGATAATTATCTTCTTAACATGGGTAATTAGGCTGGTTGCCACACTGTGCTGACTCAGCTCTGCTGTGCTTGCCTGTGGGTCGTGCTCAGCTCAGAGCTAACGTGAGTATCCGTGCTGCACAGATACATTACAGGGTAAAGCCCAGCTCCTCGGAGGCATTTGAGGGCTTGTAGCAGAGTAGGATGCTGAAGTAGGTCACCGTTCAGGAAATTCCATCTGGAGGACTCCTGCCGTGGAGGCAGCTTGTACTAGTACGCTGTCCTGTTTAGGTTGTCCCGAAGATCGGGATAATCTGGACTGACCTTATGGGTACCGCGTTATTTTTCACGTTTATAACTTTAATTGCAGGTGGATAGTTTTGTGGCTGAAGTGCCCGATTCTGAACATCTGGGTCCATTTCTGATGCCTACCACGGGTTTTGTAGCCTTGACAGATATATCAGAATCTCTTTATCTCAGTCTCTGTTTCACCGGTTTTGGAGAGAAATAGCTCTTCTCTTCCTTAGCTGTCTGCCTTGTCTGTGTAGGTTTTTTAATATGCTGTTGGAGACTGGGATTTCCCTGGTATTGGTTCATTTTATTTTTTCTGCGAATGGTCCAGAGTCTGCAAAACTTTGCGGTTACGGTTTTACTTGGCTTCGTGTCAAAAACCATACGCTGGTTTTAGACGAAAAGATTCTAGTTAGGCAGGAGGAGATAAAGCAAATTGGAGTTTGGCAAGGATTCTGGGGCTGTTAAATGCCATCGGCTCTCCTAACGACCGTGAGTGCTCAGACGGCTAGATTTGCACCCCATCCAAAACGAAATGGCAGTAGGGGTTGTGTGTGCAGATTGGAGGACACCTGGTACAAACCATTGGGATATATTTTCTCAAGAGTCGATGAAAATCTTGCTGCTACCTAAATGCACAAGCATTTCAGTCCCAACCCTTCCGCGCATGTGGATGTCTCTAGCTCTTTCTAAAGGAGTTCCTTCAAGCTTGCAGTTTGCAGCCCGTGTCCAGTTAACTATTAAGCTGTGTTTGGGAGACAGCTGAGTAGCTGGTACTTCCATATCTATTAACCTGTTTCCTTTCACAGCTGAAAGCCCCCTTTCGTTACTGGTTTAGAACTTGCTCAGGGTAAGAAATGCTTGTGTTCTGCAGACGTGACCCAGTTCTACACCTGCCATTAATAAGAAGTCAGAGTTGCCAGCTTTTGGCTGCACATGTTGGACAATGACAAGGAATAAATCGCAGCTAGAGGAAGCAAACAGCTGGCACAGTCGGCTGGTAAGGGAACATTTTCTGAATGGTTCATTTAGATTTCACCTCTATGCCCCACACTCAGGTTTGATTCTCAGCTGGCATAGGTGGATTCAGCTCTGCTCATCTAAGGGACCGTTCAGTGCTTTGTGTTGGGGAGCATCCAGCCCTCCATCGCTGTCTCCATTGAAATGGAATCAGCATTCCAGCTAGATTCTTGTATCAGTTTCATCCTGATTTTTTTTCCCCTGCCTTACAGTAGGAAGAGCTCTGTTGGGCTTCACAAAGTATCACCAAAGGGGAAGAATAACAGAGTGAAATGACTCGGGACTCTCGGTCCACTGGGATTGAGCAAGCGCAGCTTGCTCGTGAGCTCAGCTCGTATCTCACGAACTTGCAACTAAAGAAAACGGCCCTTCATATTTGCAGTATCTATCCACAAATAGCTGATCTCATGTGAGATTTTGAAGTGGCATTCTTTAATAAACCTGCTATTAGAAATCATCTCCTTGATAGCTAAATTAGTCAATGGGTTTATTTATGTGGGACCCTCAGGAAAGTGTGAATTTAAGTTGACCTAGTTTAAGTTGACCAAAGCTAAATTATATTGAACTTCTGTGTAGACCCCCTAATTCAGATTTAAGCAGTCTTAATTTGCTTCTGTAATTGCTTTGATTTTTCAAATGTTTTGCTACTGGTTGTAGCTGTAATGCTTTCTGTGCTTGCACAGACACGGAGATTTACAGACTGCAGATAACTGCGCGCATGGAAGGAGAATTGTTTCGGTCTTCAGTCTTGCTTAGGCGCAGCCAGCGCTACAAGAAAGCAGGATCTTATTTTTATGAAGTGCATTCCCAGACTTTATAGAGAGCTTAAGCAAGCTTTTTCCCTCTTCTGCCTGCCTGAATCTTGCAAATAGGAGGAAACTGGGGCCGGGGGGGGCTCCCGCTTCATAACATTTTTACCATCGAGGCTGGAGTAATATTGACTACAAACTGCCAACTTGCCTCTCCAGCACTTTCACAAGGTCGGGCACTCATTTTGCACAAGTACGTAAAATCTCTACCTGAGGTGAAAAGCAGGGAGAAGTCAGGTGCCCGGCACGCCTCTGAAAGCTTGCTGTTCCTTAATCCTCTAACCTAATTTGCTGCTGCTTTTAATATAACCTCTGCGTTGGCAGCCGTCTGAGAAAGACTGAATATTAAGGAAAAAAACCTCGGTTCTGAGTGTAACGCTCTTCTAGATTTCCTGCGTTTGAAAACGCAATAGAAAAGCAAAGGGCTAAGAAGATTTCTTCAACGTAGGAGAGACTTTCCAACAGAGAGATAAATAGGTCTCACTTCTCCCATTCTCTGCTACAAATCAGAAACAACTCCCCCAGAGCTAATGATGTACTAGCAATATACTGGTATGAGACGGGGGTTTTGGCGCTTGGTTTTTGCTGGTTTTTAATTCATGCAAATTTTTTGGTCTCTGGCAGGTTTTAACCCTCTCGGTTCAACTGTCTTTGAGGTGCGTCGTGGCACGTTTGTGTGCGAAACCTGTCCGCACGAGAACTTTCTGGGATCACAGACCTCCCTTTTAAATACTCAGGGCGAAATCTTGAACTGGGGTTAAACAATGTCAGTCCTTTGATTTGGGTGGGTGCTGAGTTACACCAGTCTCACCTCTGAGCTGGCAGGGAGAAATTATGGGCGCTGTTTTTCATTTTCTGAAAAAGCACCTTTGTATTCCTTTGGCAAAAGAGAGAGGTCTTTGCCTGTCATTTACCTCCGGTTTGAGACTGCTGTGAAGTAGCCTTGTAGAAATGAGATTCGGAAAGAGCCAGATGCTTGCTTTCTCCTAACATGAAGTAACGATTTCTGCTTATTAATTTTGTATTTGGTTGTGGGGAGCGGCTGCTGGTGCCATTTCCTGACCAATTCTGCTAAATTCATTCACGACAAAATATTCCTTTATCCTGTGCCCCCAAAGTCCAAACCTGGCAACACCCGCGGGCGTTATTGAAGTCTCAGAAATCTGCGTTCCTCTTTACAACTCTCTTCTCAGCTCTTACCCTAAAGAGAGGCGAGAGAGAAGATTTAGTCTGTTGCTGACGTTGGTCGGTGGCATCTGATTTAAAAGAAAGCACAAGAAACTAGTGGGCTTTTATGATGCAAGAAGCCGCTATGGGTTGTTAGATGTCCTTGCCCAGTAGATTAGACATAGGATACCCGGTGGTTTCTAGCCCTTTGAAAGACACCCAGTGTTAAGTTTTTGTAACCCTCATCCTGTAACTCCAGATATTCCTTATTCTGACCCGTTTTTCTGAAATTAGTTGAGCTCTTGTTTTTCGTGATATCTGAATCTGATGTTGAAAGAATCTATTTTTGTCCTGATACTTTATTAAGGGATGTACAGGAATTTTCATTCTGTTTTCTCTAGGGTTTACTTCATCATACTCTTCCTCTGTTTACTAGGTATTTTCCTCCTTTCTAAGATAAACAGTAGTGATCTTTTCAACATCTGTAGCATTGGCATTAAAAAAAAAAAAAGGCTTTAAATCATCCTATAAAATGTAATAGAAAATGTTGGCTGTGCTATATAATTCTGCTGGAGAGCTTCTAAAACCCTATAGAAAGGTTATCATCTTCTATAACAAATACAGACTTTTAATGCACTTTCTACAAAATCCTATTGGGCTTCATTCCTATTAAATTCTGTAGGACTGAAGATGCCCCTAAGGATTATTCTGATAACAGCAAGACACCACTTTGCTGGGTAACGTATCTTTAGCTGGGCTGTTTTCAAGCTCGCTTTTTTGCAATTATCGGGTAGAACTTTATCACCCTTCTTTAGTTTCTCAGGTGTCTTTCCCATTCTGAAAAATGCTGATGGGATCTTTCTTTCTGAATTTCAGATTATAAGGCTGTCAGACGTGTAAATATTTTATAGGCGATGATTCGGCTTTCCAATAAATTAGCGCTTCTTGAAGTCGCCTAGAACCTTTTGGGCCAGGTTGATAGAATGTTGTCAGCTACTGTACCGGCACGTCGCTTCTGCATTCGCTGCTCTGCCTTTCTGCTGTGGAAACACGCGTGGCATCTAACGGCAGTTTGCTTTATTTTGTATCCCTGAGTGGTGGCCTGAAGGATCCCTTTCATAGGTGGTGAAGGAAATTCTGTGCGTTGACACTTGCTGTTTCTCCCTGCTGCTTCTCTGCTGTGGTGCAAGTGCTGGTTAGTCCCTTCTCTTTTGGGAGCAGCGGGCTTGGTGTAGCCTTCTTCTCAAGCTCCAAAGAGCCCCAAGGTGTGGAAGTGGGGGCAAGATCCATTCAGACTACTTTAGATCTATCTTAAACGCTCCGAGTCATTCTTCAGCAGTATCGCCGCCTTCCCCTATAAAGGGAGCTAAAGTTCTTTGCTCAAATCCACTGAGTTTCACCTAAATTAGAGGCCTGAAGTATCCATGACGTGAAACCCTTCTCCGGTGATCACAGCTCAGAGGGAGTGGCAGTTCTGCCTAGGCTCGCGCTGCACGACATCTTTTCAAATGAACCGAACATCAGGACCTAATGGGCCTCGCTGGCAGTCCTCTGCGTGCCATATGTTGAGTGCAGCTGGTATGTGGCACCATCACTGAAGCAGGTAATTTACTGCAGGAAGAGGAAGAAACAGACTGCGCGTGCCAATTTATCAAGGTTAAAAACAGTGGCAATGAAGACACCATGGAAAGATGTGGTGTAGAAAGATCTGGACAATTTTTTCTGAGAGGGAATAACTCTATCACAGTTCCTTCCATCTGTGGGGCCCTGATTTATTCCCCCAAGGGGGAAGGTGAGGACTGCACTAGACAAGCGTGTAGGATTCCAGTACATTTACGGGAGACGGGAACTCCATCTGATGCTCCAGACCTTGGCATCATCACCAGGGTTGGTTCTTTCTTTCTTTCTTTCTTTCTTTCTTTTTTAAATTACATTCCAGNATAAAAGACATGAGATATATCTGTATGCGTGAACTTGAAAGGGAGAAGGCAGATTTGGATCGTAGTCTTACCTTGGGAAACAAAAGTGTGATGGACTGATAAGCTGCAGCACTGTAAGACTGGAAAGACTTGTGCTCCTTCTGTAATTCATGATGTTAATGTCTCCTTTATTTACTCAGTTGATTTAGCTTGTAGGTTAATTCAAGCGGGGACTGTCTCTTTCTGCGTGGGTGTGTTTGGCCTAGGGGGCCCGAGTCGTTCCTGCACCGTCTATGCTCCATTGAAGACCAGATTTATGACAATTGCACGAAATAATGGATTTCATCAAACATCCAGTGTCGTGAGGGTGCTCTTTATTCTCTTTCTAATTTCCACAGCAGTGAATCCTACTTTGTATCCTCATGTTGCCTTGTTGAAGTAGAAAACGAACGGTTGACCTGGATGTAAAAATGTAAGGAACGGCAGTGCAGTCCCTGAATGATCATGTCTAGCACCTTTCGAAAGGTAGGCACATCTAGCACGTGCTTACCTTTTATTCCCTGGGTAGGCTGAAATATGCCTGAACACCTCACATCGTTATTAAGGCACCAGCAATAATGTTGAGCAACATGACATAATTAGAATAAATCTGAGTGGAGTGTGTTAGGAGAGAATCATCATCGTTTCTCAGAAATATCATTAAAAAAAAAAAGTCTTATTTCATGCAATATTCTCATCCAAAGGACCGTGCCTAGCTCATTTTGGCACGTTGGAAGTGAATCATTGGCTCTGATTGTCTAGTCTAGGAATTCCCATATATCAACATCCTTCTAAGAAATTGCAAGAAATACAAGAAGGCAAAATTAACTTTCAGACACCCTTATTCAGTCCTCTGTACCTAACTTAGATGAGATTAGGGATTTTGTTTCCCTGACCAGACCCTAGGATTTTATCCTATTATTAAAGATAACCAAACAACAGCCTAACACAGTATATGTCAGGATCTTTCATAAAGCCTGATTTTAGCTTGCAAGATAATCTGACTTCTTCATTAGGAGCTATAGGACTATTTTGGGCTTATGCCCAAAGGATGAACATTCACCACTGAAAAGAACAAACCTGCATGGTCTGAAACAGAAAATTTGTTAGTTAGTCCTTTTATTGGCTTATCTACATTGGTGGCAACAAAGTCTTTTTCAGACAGGACTCCCTTTCTTTTTTTCCCGCCCTTTAAAGCACAGAGTCCATGAGCTAATATCCTGGTTTGATGTAAAATTGATTCCATAACATTTAGGGAAAAAAACCAACCCTGACTTTCATGAGGATAAGAGGAAGCAACTTTACAAAAACAGGTAGGCAATACCATGCCTTCCCTCCCCAAATACAGCTCCTGGATTCTGTGGGTTCAATTTAATATGATTCACTTCATCTAGGAGAACGTGCATCGTTTGACAACGAAGGTGCAAGGCCCTGTAGTGGCTCTTCTCATCTAAAAACAAAGACGGAGCTCTAAGTTCAGGCCTCCAGCAGAGGTGAGCTGGCAAAGGCATCAGGACAGAGCCCACAGCAAGTTGTTTAATTCCCCCACACGCTCGTCGCCTTTATCCAAATGGTTCGAGCTTACGTCTAAAACAGCCATTTTGTTCCTTCCTTCAAGACAGTTTGGGTTCTTTTATTCCCCTTTTCTCCCCCACTGACTAAATCATATTGGACATTTCACGCGGAATACACTGATAGTCTCTAAACCGTCAAATGCTTTATCCCTAGGAGCCCCCTACGAGTTGCTTTTTTTAATGGATTAACTATGACAGGGACTGCACTCCCACAGTTTTTAAAATATACAATAAGTATATTACATACTTTTAAAGCTATAAATAAGATTTATACACAACCCATGGGGATTTTCCATTAAAACTTCATAAATCACATTGTACGTTATCCCTTTTAATCCTCAGCCTTGCAGCGTTAGTCACCAGAAAATATATTTAACCCTGTATAAAATTCATGATAAGCACGTATAAAGAATGTTAACGAGAGCTTTTATGTGATCTGTATTTTCTTACCCTAATGCATTTTTTTCCTGGCAATTATTTGTAATAGTAGCAGTTATCTCTCGGCCCCGCTTTATTAACTGACAACTCGGGTGCTCTGCCTAGAATAGGTCTAGTACGGACCAGCAGAATAAGCTTTTCCTACCTTATCCTCTCTTTAGCTAGAGGGGTCGCTACTGCTTGGTGCTAGGAGAAGGCAACTTTCAGACTCCACGTCTCATTCACTCTCGCCCTACTGAATAAGCTCTTCCTTTCTGGTGAACGGCAGAAGAGGAGGAGCGCTGATCTAATTGTATCGTATTGAACTGCCTCCAGCTATTTGGCCCGCTTAATATGTCACAGGATTCAGAATAGCGGAGACTGCCGTGGTCTCTGCCCTCTCGGCCGTGGTGTTCCATAAGGGCCATTTAATTCGCTTTTATGCCCTCTTAGCATTTTGGGAACAGAACAAAAAAGGAGGCTTTATGTGGTAGGGCCTTGTCACTTGAACCGTTGAGTGAAAACCTCCGTTATCTCCACGTGCTCCTCTTTGGTTCCAGAGAAAGGAAGGTGTTCAAGCGTATGAAAGGGTGCTCCTAGCCCTAAAGCTTTCGTTACGTTGCAGATTCTCCAAAGCTGTGTTGCCGATACCGAGAAAGCATGTTTCTGTAAGAACCAAATCGTACTTGGGATTTTCAGTTTACACAGGCGGTTGTCAGTTTGAAGCTTTAAAGGGCTTAGTTAGATGAGGATTCATTAAGATGCAGCTGTTAGTGCATAGCTGTTAGTACGTGGGGCGGTTTTTAACTCACATATGTGGTTTTTCCTCTGTTGACTAGAAGTTGAAGGAGATGTATTTATTGCCACCATATATACACATAATTTTAAATTCACAGCAATTTCACTAAGATAAAACTGGAATTGCCTGTGCCCCGGTGTCGGTTTCATCAGACAAACTGAAAGCAATGGATCCTCATGAGGTGCTCCAAGAGATCTGTTGTCATCGCTGTGATTACGGAGACATTAAGTGAACCTGGTTTTTGTCTTTTCCACGGCTGAGCAGACGTGTTTTGCCATTACTGACATAAAACAGTCAGAACAGAATGATCAAGGCTCGCTCCGGACTGTGGATACCCTGTGAGGGGAAATACTTATCCTTATTTTAAAAGGTCTTCACAGCTTGGTCCTGCTTGCGCTGCCATCGCTGACGCTCTGCCTAGTCATCCATCCATGCCCTTCCCAACCCTCATGCCAGCCTTTCTCAGCAGCCCAATTTCTCCATAAAATGCTTTCGTCCTCTCTGCAAAGACCCCTTGGAGCGCTCTAAAAATCCGCTCCGCCTTCTTCCTTCTGCTCGCTCTCGACAGCTCTGTGACGGTGCCTGGTTCGTTGTTCCCACATCTGCAATCCCGAGGTGGGTGAAGAAGACTTTGGCCCAACTTTGCACCACTCCGATTACAAGTGACTCGGGAAGCCTCAGCTCAGGTCTGCACTCGCAGCTGTGAGCGCAGCTTGCGTGGGCCTGCCCGAGCTAGCTTTGAACTACCTAACCGGGATGCTGATAACTCGTGCGAGAGGCAAGGTCGTTATCTGAGCTCTTAGCTCCTTGTTGCCTACCACGCTCGCTTTGAACGAGTCTGGGTGAGGTGCTGGTATGCTCTAGATGCAGCGTAGCTGTACTGGATCAGCCAGAGGATGAGTAGCAAAATTAGACTCCTCGGGGCTTTGCTGCTTAGAGTCGGTGCGGTATTGCAATCCCTGCCTCTCCCCACAAAGCCCTAAAGCCTGGCCAGAATTGCGAAATCTTTTTCTTCACACAGTCTGTGGCTATTTTCCACGAGGACGGTGGCAACGGTTCTTCTACGGCTGGAACCGGTGGCTTCAGGGCCTTTTTTGGGGTTGACCTTTTGAAGCATCAGTAAAGGGGATGAAGCCGCGGTGAGAATCTAAGCGCGAGTGATGACAGAGCAGCTGGCTGGCTGTGTCCGCTCGAAACGCTGAAAATAATTGTCTGTTGTTACCTTGTGCTTCTCACCCCAACTACCTGTTGATTGGTTTTAGCTGTTATCTCCTCTCTTCATGCATGCAGGCTGTAAGCTCTTTAAAACCAGGACCGTCTCTTCCCACTTGGAAGAGTGGAAGGGAAGGATGCGTGCAAAGTAGACGCAATATGGTCTTCCCGTGAAACCTGGTCACCTGCAACGTGATATACGAGCAAATGTGTTGCTTCAGGGTGTTTAATGGTGTTCCGGAGGATGCCGTACAGAAAATAATGACAATGTTCTTGAACACCAGGATGCTTTTAAAACACTGGAACATGCAGTGCAGCTGCCTCCCCACCAGGAGCCACTGGCAATCTGACTTAATTAACAGATCCCTTCACGTTTTACAGCAGGGATGTTGTTCTGTAGGAAAGCATCATCCTTAGTGCTAGGAAGAGTGGTGCCTCAGCACCGCAGGGACAAGCAGCAATCTGGATTCTGCTTTGGAGGCTTTTAGAAACAAGCAGCTCTGATTAGCTTATTGCCGGCCCAGCCAAAATAATAATTCATCAGGCTTGGAAAGCTCCATTAAGGAGGGAGACAGGAGGAGCTTCTTGTTTTACAGGTGCGTTGGAGGACAGGCGGTTATTTCATAACAGAGTATGGCAGCCTAGATGCCGTGGTGATGGGTGGGGTAGATCCTGCCCCGATGTAGATGGCAGGGGTGGACTTGCGTGATTACCCTCAGCTGAATGGCAGCTCCTGTTTTGACTGGTTCTGTCAGGAACGCATGCCTCTATCTGATCATGTAAATGAGGTGTTTTTTTCTCACCAAGTGCAAACAAGACCGAGATTATAACAATGAAGTTCATTAAGAACTGAAGAGCTAATAGGGACCGTGCCAATACCGGTCCAAGACAACCTGCAGTCTAAAGATGAGATGCAGTCTAGAGATGAAAGAAGCAGCAGAATTGTGGAGTGATGGGGTTTTTTTTTTTACTTGAAAGTGAGAAACTAAGGGAAGTATAGAACCTGTTTGTGCCTATGTTTAGGTAGGAACTCTCACGTACTGATCTACAGTGCTTGCTTAATCAATGTGACAGTAGTCTGGGGATGGGTACCCGAAATTACAGCATGAGAAGTTCCTGTGGGCGACTTGTTGAGCATCTGGTTGTGCTCCCATTGTAGGTGAGGGATGGGATTCCAGTGCGATGTGGGAGACAGCAGAGAAAATGAGAAGGTGACGCTGGGAGATGTTGGTCTACTGCACGGTACCTATTAACCCCGAAGACATCTATTTGTATTGAAGAAAAAAAAAAAATGACAAGTCTTCCTTAGCTTTACAGCTAAGTATTATTAGTATTAATACTAATTGACAGTATGTCAATTCTTGCTCAAAGGTGAGAAGGTTGCGTAGAAGAATCATTGGCAGCAGGTAGCGTAATGGGAAGGTGGCCAGTTGATATCACACTGGGTGAACCACTTCAGAAGTACTGGCATTTGTGCAATGGCATCTGCTTATGCAGCCCATCAAAAGGTGCCAGATGCTGTCAGTGCAATAACAGCTTCTCTGGTTTGGCATTTGTGTCCTACAATTTACAGCTCTGCCTCACAAATGTTGGGAGGGGACAATCGCGTGCTGCTGAGCAGAAACTCGGCTCGGCTAGGTGATCTCTGTGTGAAAGTGTCTTGCCTGATCCCAGGCAAACGGTCTCCCCATCTGCAAAGCAACTTGAGATCTCTAGAGATTCCTGACATCACTTCCATGCCTTCGGGATTGTCATGACCTCAGTGTGTTGGACCAATTCGTTTAGCATTTAAGTTTGGGGGTAATTATCTTTTGTTTTGTAGCTCTTGCACGTAGGAAAGTGGATTGATCTACAGGACAGCTTGTGTGAACTCTGCCCTTGTCATCTACGTTTGCCTCCACCACCTTAGGTTTTAGTGGCAAATTTGAAGAGGTTGTCTAATGCTAATTAAAGAGGGACAAACGTTGCAAGGCTATGTAACGGTACCTGACTTGGGTTTTTGGTCGCCTTTGTGAAGGGGGAGTCACTGATTTGCCTGCTTGTTCCTTTCCTGCAGTCCAAGAGTAAATATACCTGAAAAATAAACACATGCACAAGATGAAAAAGAGCAGACGCATGTCTAAATGTTTCGTTAAGCAAGATCAGTATCTTTCACCCATTTTAAAGATCAGGAGAACAGAGGTACAGACTTACATCCATTAGGATAAAATAGGTTGTTCATCGTGGATTTCTCTTTTGGTTTACCCTATGAAAAAGGGTATTTGGCATACATAAAACGTGCGGTCTTTGTCTCCACTTAAAGAGTGTAGGGCAAAAACATTTGAGTTTATATACTGACTTTCCAAAGGTCAGAAAATTCAGGAGTGAGTGTAATATTTCAATGTACTGGTCAGGTATTTGTGACTCATGGTGCAACAGTAATATTTTCCCTTTGGGATCCGATGCAGGAAACTAATATGGCTAATGAAGGACTTAGAGGGCTAATAAGCCCTAAATCATGCTTCCCAGCCTTTTAATTATGCTGCATAATTATTGGAGATTTGCCATCATCTTTTTAATCTGGTTGATTAATAGGTAGCTTAGCCAATCCACATAGCAACCTATTTATGCTTCACTGATGATTGACTATCAGCTGAAAAATTACAGAGGCATTGGCTAAGCAGAAAAAAAAATACCAGCTGCTTGTTTGTGTGAAGCACGTTTATTACGTGTGTCAAACTTCAGCAGAGGTTAAGTTTGGTTTCTTGCTCTTAACGGGTCAGGAGGCGGTCTACTTGTCGGCCCAGCTCTTCAAAGAGAATCTAAGACAACCTGAGAACCTACAGAAGGGGCAAGGTGTTAGAGCCAGAGGCAGTGGTTGTCCTGGGCAAGGGAAATAGAGCTACTGCTACCATTTACGAGCGAAGCCCGAAGGCAGATGAACCCTGGTTGGGATGGGATGAGAGGACGGAGGACAGGGCTGCCTCACTACATGGCGGCTGCTGCGCCACTGAACGTATTTGGCGGTGCTAAGGGAGGAACTACTGGTCCTTTAGCTCCTCTGTCTTCTCCCCACCTTTAAACCTATGCCTGCTACTGACCCGCTGAAGACCCTACATTTCAGCCTTTTGCAGGACTGAGGTTTAAACTGGCTTTTAGGCAACTCACTTAGGGAGCGTGTGAGCTTGTCGGTACCGCTAGGGTGGGTGAACCAGCTTTCCTTAAGGGAGGCTCTGCAGAGCATCGTGCGGCTCTGGGTAGATGTCTTGAGTGTCCTAGTGGATCCCTCTGCTGCTCTTAGCCCATAGCATATGCACGACTTAAAAATGAACTGGGAATGATTTTTTTACTCTTTCCAACGACCATTTTTTCCTATTTTTTTACATAAACATATATGGAGTTTGGAAGCATTCAGAGCAGGTATTGAATAAACCTGCTTTGTTATGATCCTGAGTGGTACGAGGAGGGAATGCTTTTGGTTTTATATGAGAGTTCAAATGTGTTGTTAGATGCAAAGCCCATTTAAAATCTGTATCTTGGCACCAGCAGACCTCGCTACTACTTGTGCCTGATCCTTAGCTAATACATGCTTTGACGCTTCTGCTGAATTCCTTTGAGCTAGGCTGCTCTGAGTAGATCTGACCCATCTTTTTTAGTGGTGCTGCCTGATTTCTTATTTGTATATATATTGAATTCTACTTTGAAATCACACGTGTTTTAAATTGTTATGTATGCTGTTTAGGGGTTGCAAGAGACTAGCACATTGTGATCAAAGAGATTAGGATTTTAATACCTTCTCCACCTGTATCCCTCTTTCAACAAAGTGTGCCAAGGTAATTACACCTTGGAAAATATTTTTGTGCTGAATAATTCAGTTGAAGCGGAACGTATTCTCTGTGCCATTTGCTGAGCTCTCCGCACTGCTTGGATCTTGGTGGGGCCGGAGTAACGCTTTTGGCCCTGTTTTGGCCTTTGCATAGGAATGTAATTCAGCCTCTCTACTGCTAGGAGCAGCTACGTTTCATGAGCACGTTTCAGTTTTCTCCGGTGGGTTAGTTACTTCCATCTTTCTTGCTCACTCTGGGAGCTGGAAGTCTGTGACACAAGCTCTGTCATTCATTCCGTGCTAAGCCTGGTAAACCGCTCAGCATTATTTTTGACTACTGATCACGCAAGCTGTTCTGGAGCAAAAACTTCAGTGCGGATATGTTTTAAAACATTGCCGCTATGCATATTCACATATGCCGTTTTAAAATTCCCCTCCCCGAGACATTTTTGGCAGTGAAAAGCCAACCACTGAAATGTTTGTAGGAAGCAAACAGAAGATGTGGGCACGCGGGCAGGACTGAAATGTATCTAGTTAACCGCGGCAATGAGAAAATATGACAAGTTCCTCGTGCATTTTCTCTTTAGAGCTCGCCATCTCTGGGCTCTCCCACTTGCTTCTGACCTTTTATTTCATGTTTTCACCTATGGCTGAGCATCAGAAGTGTTTACTGTCCCAGAACAAGGCTTATGAAGTGGTAAATCCCTATTTAGATAACATCCTGTATACATAGATTTAAACAGCTGTTGATCTTTATCAACAATAAGACCAAGGGCTTCGCATAGAACATGGTCATTTCAACTACTTGTCCGGGATGTTTTCAGGGATTTTTGCTTGTATCTCATCTTCTGACATTTGTTAGGGTGCAGATCCTCTAATAGCGGTGCGTTGGGTTAATGCCATGTAGTTCAGCTCTGTGATGCTGGTAAAGCTAAGCCCTTAGTTAAGTGATAGAGTCGAGGTAGCGTTGCCCTGATCTGCAGGGCTATCGAGAAAGGCGTTTTTTTTCTTGTTCAAGAGTGGTTTAGATTTGTGGTTCTGGTTCCTGGCTCAATCCCTGGTTTTAACAGCTCTTTGGATGACAGGTAAGACTTGAGACTCTCTATTCAAATGGAACCAAAATTCCAAATAAATATAATTGGTCTCCATAATGAAAATGCCTGTCAAATGTCAGCCAGAAATTATTTTTTTTTTTTAATATCTATATTATAAGCCTTGAATATAAGAGGCTGTAGCAGAACTGCTGACAGGCTCTTAACTGTAGTGGCACAAGAACAACAGTATAATATAGTGTGACAGAGAAATAGATTTTTCCATGTACAGGATGTGTATGTTGGTAGAATAGGTTGGACCAAAATTACCAGACAAAATTGATTAGATCATCGTGTAATGAGAATCATAATTTTAGCGGTGGCTTTTTGACGTGATCTTGACAACGTAATTAACCTGGGAGATGTTGAGGCAATGAAAATAGAAAAGAAACCTATGTAATTACTGGCAATAAAATATAAAAAATGTTACAGAATAATAAAAAGCTTACTCTTTTGCCTTCCTAGCATACTATCGTAATTGCACCTTTTAGACCGTTGCCCCAAACCCTGTTGCTGTCCTAAATTTGAAACCTTTTTTGAAGAATCATATTCTGTACATTGCTTTGCATGTTCAGAATTGCAGGCAGGCTAATCAGTGGATTTTTACCACGCCTAGTTAAATTACACAGCTGTTTGGAGAATTAAGTAATGTGTATTATTAAGAAAAAGGTGAAATTAGGTAAGCAATGCTCAGTGAAGAGGAAATTATATTACTCATAACTGATGCTCTTAATGGAAATGTGTCCGTAAAGTTGCAGTATGACTTGAATTACCACTTTTGGCAGCTGAAATACGTAGCTTTTAATTACCCTGATTTAAGTCAGGTAATGGATTCACGTATGTTATATTTTTATCATTGTTATTTATCGCTGCTCTACATTGTAATTTTACAGAGTATCTTCATAAACCTGCCTTCTGGCTGAATAAATACCTATTAATGCTCTCTATACATACTATACGTAGGGCATTTGTTGTACAGAAAGTTGAGCAAAGAACTGTCCCAAATGTCTGGTTTTGCTTTCCTTCCCTCCAGGCGTGCGTTTTCTCCTCTGGAACAGCTTTTAGCGCTGAAGGGACGCCACGGGGAGGGACGAATACTACTTCCAGTTCTCTGCTAGACCTGCAATCTCCTTAGTCATTGACGTCAATATGAAGAAGGGAATTTGCAATGTCCTCCATCTGCACAACTCTGATGGAAAAGAATAGAGAAGGTACAGATCAGTAGGACAGGATTGTTGTGTGGTCCATGCAAACTTTTGGATTTGGATTCAGAGAGGTTTGGCATCGGGTTTTCCAGGGCTTTCCCAAGGTGCCTGACTTCTTCAGCCTTTTCAGCTCTCAGGTGTGGAGTAAACTGCAAGACCTCTGTTAAAGGCAGCATTGAGAACTACCGCATCTTATCCATGGATAAGCCCCATCTCTTTAGTCTATATATCGAATATAATCGAATTTCGATCCTACAAATTCGTCCCTTTGTCAGGGCAGACCGCATCGTGCCATGCTGACTCATCTTTAAAATCACAGCCCCCGTACTATTTAGGAACTTAACTGTGGACACGAAGCTGTGCTTCCCTGTGACGCCTCTGGAGTAAGGACAAGGAAACCTCCTCCTTAGCTTAGCAGATCCAGGTAAAGCCTTTAACAGCTGGGAGGAGCTTGGATAATATGAGGCCGGATCGGTAAGGTAGATTCGTGGCGGATCTCCTGATCTGTTCCCGTATATGACATAGGTTAAAGAGGATCTTCCTCTCTTTCCCGTCTCAGCCCAGCTACCTGGTGTTCTCGACGGCCTTTGGGAAAGGAGGGAGGAAAGGAGGAAGGAAAGTCTAATGCAGTTCTGCCTGTGATTTGATAGAGAGTGTAATGTTTAACCTGTAAGAACAACCAGCTGTCAGCAGACCTCACTGTACATGAAGTTGTAATGCAAACTTAATCAGCTTGCAAAGTGCTGCTAGCACAATATATGCCACCTCTTCAGCCTATAAATAATTGTGAATGACTAGGCTAGCTATTTTTTAATCACGAGCACAGGGTGAAGTCAACCCCTGCATGGAGGAGCCAGCATAAGAGTGACTTGCAAAATAGGGTTTCCTGGGTTGTTTTTGCTCTGCTCCTTTGCACAATATCAAGATGCTCTAAACACCCTTTTTGCACCTCTGCCTTTTGTCGGGTGATCTCAAAGCACTCCGCAGTAGGAATCAATTAAGCCTCAGAACATCCCCAGGAGGTGGACAAGGGACATCAATTCAGCTGCCGCCGAGCGGAAAAATCGCAACTGCGCAGAACAACTCTGTAGGCGGCGGTTAGAAGGGATGCTAGCCCCATCCAGGGACCAGGGATACTGCCTCAGGAGTGGTTTTGCTTACGAGCCGCTCTGTGCGGTTGGTGTCGGTTGTGGCAATCAGGCAGGAGGAGGCAGGGGCAAGTGCGAACGGAGGTGTGAGTATGTGGATTTGCGGTGTTGAATTTGGGGAGGTCACGGTGAGCCCCTGGCTCTGTATCAGGGCAATGCCAGCCTGCGTCCCCCGTCCAGTGGCATGAAGAGTGTAATACGCTTCAAGCTGAAAATAGCTAAGTGGGTGGGGAAACCTGTGATTAGTGCTAACGACTGACTAAAATAGCACGTATATCTGTTTTATGGGGGTTTTAACCATCTCATTGCTTCCCACACTCCACTACCTGCAAACAGGAGGCTGTTTAGATTGAGAACATTAGGTGGAAAAGGCTGCCGTATCGCCAGAGCTTTTTAGAGCATCTCGCACAACGGGACCCAACTTCTTACTACCATTGGGCTTATTTAATAAAAATCAGTGGGTGATGAGGCATTGTGTGATGCCATTAGCAGGTGATGTGCTTTGTATGTGAAAGATCAGGAATTGTTGGCTTTTATAGAAATGGAATTGGGAAAAGCAAATGAAGCTGTTGCAAAACGTGCTCCTCTGTAAGGCGTTCCGTTTTCCTCTGAAGGATCTGTCCTTCCTCCTTTTCTTCCAGTGTTCATTGTGTGAGTCCAGAAGGAAAAGCAGGTCTTTTCCCTTCAATTTTAAGGAAAGCGGTGCCCCATGGTTCCATTTAATCTCTAGTCTCTTTCTAGCCCAGCGGGGAGAGGTGAGCTTGGTGGGGACAGAGGACAACAGAAGCAATCCCAGACCCTCACCAAAGGGACGGGACGAAGGATCCAATTACCGAGCCTGGTTTTGCAATCCTGCACCTCCAGTCTCTCTTGCTGGGATCCAGCCTCTCTGCCTTTGAGAGCAGCAGCAGGCGAAAGAGGCACCTGGGGAGCTGGAAATAGAGCTTCAACCTGAATTTTATACGTGTTAGCAGGAATGATAAGGTGAGGGGGCGGAAGGGAGACATCACAGAGCCTCTCATCATATATTGACACGGTACCTGATCTTACCGTCAAAAATGTGGTTAGGGAGAGAAGGATTTAATATAAATATATGAGATATACACACATATATGCATTCACACACGTGTATGAATATGTACATATTTGGGGGTGGGTGAGCTGCGTATATTATTATTGGGGGAGTGATCTATAAATATGTTTTGTAGACTGTCTGCATACATTTTGCAATCCCTAAATCAGATTTTCAGTGACGTGCAATACAGCTGACTATTCAAGATAAATGCAACTTTCAAGCAATGATTTCTAAATCAGAATGAAGCATTTAAAATTCACTGGCAGCTTTTATAAATCAGTGACCCAAGATGTAAAACCCCAAGCACTGGGATGTGTGTATTTTTAATTTCACCTTGTAAATCACAGTGGTAGGAAGCGAGAGAGAGGGAGAAAGATTGTGTTTCTTAAATGTTTACTTGTAGAGGTGCCCTGTGCAGAGAAACACAAGGAGAAAGGCTGCATCGTTCCTTCAGCTGAGCTTGAATTTAACACGGAAGAGCTTCGCAACAAAGCTGTGACACCTAAGCCTGCTTAACTTGTTTTATTTTTACTTTTTCTGTTCTGTTTCCAGCTTGCAAGTATGGTTTGGTAGTGGTTCAACAAGCCAGTGGTTTTGTGTTTGAAAAGGGAAGTGTTCACGAGATCCCAGGTCCGCTTTAGTTCAGTGCAGCCACGTGTGGAGAGAAATGCAGCCTCAGCTCTGCACTCATCCAATTAAGGCAGTGAAGACGCGGTTTTCCCTGGACTGTGCGAGCTCTTGGGGCGCGGGGAGTTGTTTCGTGAAAAAGCAATCATTCATCCTTGTGTTTGGGATTAGCACAACGTTTGAGACGTACACCTAGAGTGCCTGTGTGCCACGGGAGGGCTCAAGACCGAAAAACGGGCAGGACTCTGGGGTTTATCTCTCATCCCAAAGACAAATGACCTGGCTGGCGTCATGCATTGGTTTTTTCCGTGGCACAACTTCATTGATTCCACCAGTGCTAGTGGAAGCAGGATTAGGTACTTCTCAAACACACTCCAGCTTCTGCGAGCAGTATTACAAATTAATGTTTAGCAGTTTAAACAGAGGAGATGCACAAACGAAAGACAAATCGGTGTCACTATTAGTTAATCGAGCAAATAGATGCCATGATCAGCATTGGAAAAACTGGGGCAACGTTTTTCTTGTGTAACCAATATTTAGTCATAGAATATGGAAGCTCAAGCTTACGTTGAATCATAGCAAGGCTGTGTTATAAAATAGTTACTATATATTTCTGAATAGCAGTCTAACTAGATGTATACTGAGATTGGCAGCTGCCTTCCTTGCATATGCTGGGGAAAATTCAAAAGGTTTGGAGGTTCATTTCAGATATTCAAGTTTGTCCTTGGCTTATTTGAGGTGTGAGAATTTTTGCGGTGTATAAAACTGAGCTGTAAATGTAACAGTAGACAGATTTTGTCAGAAGATGCTGCAGTTTCCACCTCTTCCCTCGTTTGGAACTAATTGGCAGAAAGAAATGACCAAAGATGAAAAGAAGAAACTTTATGCAAACGCAAAGATAACATCAAAAGTGCATTTCCGTTTTGGTTTGACTTCTGAGCCTGGGAATGGATTTGTTTAGCTTGGCCTCAATACTGAGCGACTCCACAGCATGTCACGCCAGGGGAGCTAATAATTCCTTTTTGTCCTGAATTCTATTAATTTCGCATGAGCCAGAGTCCAGCTGACTTTGGGCAGGAGCTTTTGCCTTGAAATGTGTTAGGCTCAATTATCCTTGAATGAGATGGGACGTTACCAGCCTGTTACCCCGCACTGGCCTCTAACTTTGCGTGATGTCTGTATTTTAGCACCTCTGTCTCCGTAGAGAAGTAGCTGGTGGACTTTCTTGGTTCAGGTTGCGTCCTGGAAATACGCAGATTTCCAGAACGTTAGCCGAATGGTGAAAGCAAACGCTCTTTTCTGCGTGGGCGTCTTTATAAGAGCTTCAGAGTGGCTGCTCGTTAAGTGGGATATCTAATAAGATAGGGCAATGCAATCCTTGAAAGCCCTGTTGCTGGTGGCTAGGAGAGGGTACGTTCTGCTTCACGTGCGGTTTCTCGTACTGCTGTCCCGACGTGCTGTGCTAATACGGGGCTGGATGGACCCTTTGGACCCTTTGACCTGATCCAGCCATTTTAATAGCTCACTCAAGTGCTAAACTTAAAGTAAGTGCGGCTGCCCTGAAGGAAGGTAGTAATATTACCGCTTCAACATTGTCTATCCTAATTTTGAGCAAATCCACCCTGTGATGCGGGGTATCCAGATGGTGTCTTTTACACCTCCTCTTCACCAGCTTGGGTGTATCTTAGCACATTCTCCCTTGTCGTCCTCCCTGGCTTTGACAAGACTCAAACCCTGGTTTTTTCTGTGTTTAGGTCTTGCCAGTGCAGATGGATGAGATGTGCTTTGAAAGGCCAAAAGACGGCAATTAGCGCTCTTTAAAATGAATGATGATGGTGATGAAGTAGAGCAAAGGAGGCAACAGGAGAGGGGAAAATACCTGCTTCATAAATCATCAGGTTGGGTTTTAACCATCTCTGATTAAATTTTTTTTTTTTAAATGTTGTCGAGAGGCAGATAAAGGTCAAGGTGGAAAATAAGGGGACTTATTTATTGTGTTTCCGGTAGTTGGTAGTCCACAGGCATTAGTGGCTACTAAAGGGTACTGGGAAATTGGGAAATGACATTTCCTGCTGGTTACAGGTCCTGGCATTACCGTTAAGAGCAACGAACTTTAGGTTATGAAATCCTAATGGTTGCGTTTCCTGATTTGTTCGCCGTTAGCAATGAGCTCTGTTACCACAATTAGAGCTGTGATATCCTGAGGCGCTAAGCAAGAACAAGCACTGGCCAAACCCTGGGTTGGAGGCAGTCCTGATGAACCGATGATGGAAAACTGCTTCTCTCTCTTGCACTAGTGAGAATATAGCGGCTAGAAAGATTGTGTGATTTCTTTCAAGTCGTGAGAGGGTGTCTGTGGAAGAAATGGAGATTCAATTTATGTTTCCTAAGCTTTTCTCAAGTTCTTCCTTTTACCCAAGACCATTTTGTCATCTTAACCTTTCCTGCTGAGAGCCTTCTAGCCTCCCTTGTTTCAGGGTAAGTTCAAATGAGACTGAACTAGAGAAGGAAGAACTGGAAACCTCCGTCGGCTTGAGCTCCTGAAGAGGAATATATTCAACAAATGTCGATCTCTCGGTCCAAGCTTATGTAACAAGGAGAGCTGCTAGCTGGCTCTGAAGAGCACGGAATGGTGCATTTTGTAATATATATGCTAGAGGAGGAGGTGTACATAAAAAGTTTGTGCAGCTAACTGGTGTCTGTGAGGTCAGAGGAATGTCCTGCAGACAGATGCACGAACAGGGTAGATTAAATTGACAGAAGGCAGAGCCGGAGATTTTAAATTCTCTCTTACTGCATTCACATTAGTGCCGGCTGACATAGGCTTGAGGAAAACAAAATGCAAGCGATGCCAGAAGGCAGGGATCCTGTGATTACCAGGTCCCCACGGCTCTGCAGGTGTTACACAGCAAGCTGGCTCCGTAGCCCGCTGTCTGCGGCAGCAAGGTGCTTCCGCAGAACGAGCAGACTGCTCCACGCTGCCTGCAGATGCTCAAATAGATCTGGAAGGTGCTGCCTGGCTGGCCGCCTCTCGTGGGCTGTTTCTTGCCTCTGTGTATGGCCTTTGGCCCCTGCTCAGTTCCCGCAGGCGCAGATAGGGCCGGTTGTTACTAAAATGTGGTAGGAATGTGTCCGCCCTGTTACCGTAAGCTGAAAAGCATCCAACAGCGTTATCAGTTCCGAATGCTCGCAAATCTGCAATCAGGTGTGCTGAAACAGAAGGGAGGAGGGGGACAGAAGTGCTGGGTTTGTCCCGTTTTCCGAGACTTTAAGGTAAACTCAAATTATGTTTTCAGCCTTTTCTCTGAAGACTTAGAGGCCATCGTTTATCTAAAAAGAAAAAAGGGGGGGGGGGGGATCCTCAACAATGCTTTCTTAGGCACCAAAGCACGGCCGTATTGAATTGGCAAGGCAGCTACTGAATTTGAGGAGGTCTCAGGAGGCAATCGAGAATAGCACGGTGGCCTTTGCCCGCGGACAGTCAGTACGCCTTCGGACCGTCTGCGACCGGGGCTGAAACTGTACGGCAACTTCGAAAGCTTCTCTCAGGGGTCCATTTCTGATCCGTTTGCTTGTCTTTTGTCCTTCTCTAAAACTGCACCATTGAAGTTTCCTCTCTCCAACAAAGAAATATCGTATTAGGAAGAAAGATTTGCAAGAGCCGTTAACCAAACTGAGGGTCAACTGTGAGGGTCACGCGCCCTTTCAGCAGGCAGGAGGGAGAGCCCTGTTGTAAGCGCTGGCGTGGAGCGCAGCTCCGCGCGCGCAGCTGACGGGCAGCCAGCAAACGCAGCGCTTTGTGCAACTGAAGCAGCCAAAAGACACGGCGCTTCGCCCAACGGTTCGTGGAGAAGGGCGCGCGGAAGGGGCCAGGAACTCTGCTGAGGACGGCATCCATGTGCTCAGGAATGGTGGTGACACTGGCATGGTCTGGAGCCTCAAGCGTTGGAACAGGCTGCCCGGAGAGGTGGTGGAGTCACCGTCCCTGGAGGTGTTCAAACGACATGTAGACGTGGCACTTTGGGACCTGGTGTAGGAGGCGTGGTGGTGTTGGGTTGACAGTTGGACTTGATGATCTTAGAGGTCTTTTCCAACCTTAATGATTCAATGATTCTATATTCCTTATCGTCAGAGACCTTGATGCAGACTGAGCTGCTATGGGAGGAGACAGCTGTGCAGGTCTCGGGCTGCGGGGAGTGCCCGGTGCCCCGTGCCGAGGCTGGGACAGGGTAGAGATGACCTCCATGCCTGCAGGAGGTGTGCAGTCGTGGAGGGTCTGTTTTGCCATGGAAAGGAGCTGCAGGAGGAAATCAGCAGGCTGTGCGGAGTCAGAGATGATGGGAAAGAGAGTGATCGGATCTTTGAGACCTTGCACTTCGAGACTTGCCTGAAGCTCCAACTGTACTGGAGGCGGTGCAGGCAGAATCTGTGCTTAGCCAGTTGGGAAACGGAGACTCCCATCATGATGACGACTGGAAGCTTGTGACTTCTGGCAACAGAAGTTGGTTTGGTTTGGGGTTGTTTTGGTTTGTTTTGTTTTGTTTTATTTTTACTGTGCAACTGTGCAGGTCATCAAATTCTGGAAGAGATTGCCCGGAGAGGTTTTGTGGAGTCTCCATCCCTGGAGATATTCAAAGCCCAATCAGACGAGATCGTGAGCACCCTGCTGTAGCTGGCCCTGCTTTGAGCAGGGGGTTGGATTGGACGATCTCCAATGGGACCCGTGCAACCTCAACCGTTCTGTGTGATTCTGCCTGTGAAATTGTGAAGTTGGCCACCCTGTTACTGCAGGGTTCAGTGTTATTAGCTAGTTAAAGGTGGCTCAGAACTCTTTTATGCATTATGTTTAATGGATTAGATTATCAGAGTCAGGTTGCCCTGCTATGCTAAAAGAGTACAGGCATTGAAGGGAAAGGAAATACTTTTTATCAGCTTAATTTCTGTAAGAAATTTCCTGTGATTTTTTTCTTGGTGCTAGGGTGGGCGCTTAGTTTGAAACAGAGGTTGGCTTTGAATTGTAAGTAATGCTGGTCTTCTGTGGATTTTGGTTTTTATAGAGATTACAAAGAAGGAAGAAAGAAAGAAATGCATCTGGGCTTATATCCAATTGGATTACTGTCAACCACATCCAGCTGAGAAGGGAAAAGACAGATGTATTGATGGTCACTGAAATGAGATGGAACAAAAGACGACAACCTGAGCAGGGAAGAAAAGGTACTCTTTGAAAATGGTTGTGTTTTGATGGTGCATTATTCTGGTCTTTCAGAGCTTCCTGCATACCCCTGTATGCCGAGTAATCCCTCCTTTTTTTTTTTTTTTTTTTTTTTTTTCCCCTTTTGCCTCAAGGACTTTAATTTTTTTTTTTTTTTTTTAACCAAAATTCAACTGTACTCCTTTCTTCTCAGCTGTCCTTCATCACAAGCAGAAAGGCACATTTTTAGACCTTTGTAACCTGCAAATCCTGCTGCTCTCCCCCTTTTTATGATCTGGAAGGTGCAAAGCCCTGGAACCTAGGGGTTTTTGGCTGCGTTGAAGAAAAGGCCCCTCGGTTGCTTCCATTTGTCTGTCGTGTTACGTTTTCTGTACGTACTTTGTCTTAGATATTTTTTTCTGCCATTGTACGATCTGAGCTCACATACTAGAGTGAAAACGTAGTTTTTCTTCCCCACAGCGTGCTCAATGAGTCACCAACCACACAAAATTTTGGCTGTTAGCTGACTTAGCTGCCTAGACGCAAACGGAGATAGGTCCAGTTGGCAGTGTGGTGCCTGAGGGACTTCATACAGCCCAAGCCTACCTGTATGATGTTTGGTTAAATCGTTTCAGTCCAGTTGATCGCAAGTATTTTGGTACCTAATTTCTATCACGATGGCAGGAACCAGTTGGCTAAACACCTTTAGGATCTGTCAGAAGTCATTCCTTGTTTTGCTGTAGAGATCTTCCAAAACAGTATGCTTTCTGGAATGAAACACAGTCTTGATTCTTCCATCTGTCCATTCCTATTTCTCTCTGCCCACCCATGAAACAACAACCCACCCCAGTGCAACAAAAACACATCTCCAAAACACACGAACTCCAACCGCATGAATATAGGCTTAATTTTAGCTATAGTCTGATGTCCCTTTGATTTGAGTGGGTCATGAGCACACATCAAAGTACTTCAGTCAATAAGGGTCTGCACGGAAATTTGTCTACTGTGGTTTTAACTGTTGGCCGGTTATTAGCCTTTGCCTTGATTTACCTGATTTTGTGTAATGGAGAAATTGATGCTTTCCTTTCTGATTAAGGCTCAGTATTTTGTTTATGGAAGTCTCTCAACTGAAAGGTGCTGTACAGAAGTGTAAAGTATTATTATTATTTCTCTAAAGCGTGTTGTCCATAACTCACAGCAAATATAGTTTATGAAACTTGTTAGCGATGCAGTTTTCATTTTTCATCCGTATTTATTAATGCCTTTTCAGAGCACTTTAGATAAGTATTTGGAAACCTAGTCATAGGAAAGTCGTATTTTTCACATTTCACTTTAACTGGGAAGAACATTGTTTTCTGATTTTAATCATAAAAATGAAATGCTCCTAATAGAGCGGAGAAACCCAATTTCCTCAAGAAGCATTTGCAGGCTGATCTGGCTCAGATATTCCTGCGATCGCAGGAGAGTAATATCTTGGGCATGAGAAAATGTTCTGCAATATACCTGAAACAAATATAGCTGTACTGGACAATTATGCGTTTAGCATCATTGACTTTCAACTAGATGGCTAAGATACTCTTTACTGTCCATTGTCAATTATTAACCTTCACAGCTACAGTGCTTTTTAAATCTGGGTGTAGGGTTTGCACCAGGTGGAGCACAGCGAAAGAAGGCAGCTGAAAAACATACCATCTAGAGCACTGCAGCACGTACGTGATGACTCCGCTGCGTTGATTCAGTATTTGCAGCTTGCTCCTTGCCTCCTCTTCCTCCTCCTAATTAGTCCCCACGTGAGCAGTCTAGTGACTCAGAGGGGACAAACCGTGTAAGTGCTTTTGAGAGTCAGAGCTTAGTGATGAACTTAGGCCATAGCAGTGTGACAAAGTCCCACCATTGCAGTCCTTTGCTAGGACCGCTCCTAAACAGAAAATAAGCCCTGCTGGGCGCGGTGGAATTATCAGTCTGGATTTACAATACAGCAGAACTGCTGAGACCAGAATTTATTCTCCATCACTTTGGAACGATCAGCTGGTGGAGGCAAGCAGCGCTCATAATGAAGAATACTGATTTCTCATTTTCTCCTGGATTGAATTCTTTTGTTCTCCTTAGCGTTTGTCATTCCTGGCCTCGTATTGTGATGTTTGTGCCAGACCCTCGGTTGGCATCCTCCTGCACAAGTCAGCGTAGCTACGCTGATTTACACCAGCAGTCACCTGGGCCCTTTGTATAGAAAAACATCCTGTGAGTAGAAGGGATGCTGTTTAACGAAGGGTGGGGCACAAGAGCATCAGCTTCTCGTACGTTCTTTATGGGTTTAGACTGAAATTCAACGATGCCGTTCATTACATTTCTTTGACCTATTCTCTGACCATTATGTTTATACCTGTAATAAACTTGCCACTGCATTAACTCAAAGTTAACCTTGCTTTACTAGGTACCGCAGTGTGAGCTATAAATAGGTACAAGGTACAGAGAAAGTACGAGAGCCCCCTGCCGCGTTAAGCAGCAGGTGGTTCGGTTTATGGACTGTAGGCAACTGAGACTTTTTCCTTTCTCTCCCCACCACCCCTTCTTCGCAAATCTGAACTAACATCACTTGATTTTTCAATATATATGCAAACAAATCACAGCAAGTGATTTCATGGTCAGTGCTAACAGAGTTCATTTGGAGTTGCACAGCAGCACATTTTGAGAGCAGGGGGATCGAACATAAAATTATATTGGCAACTTGTAGCCGTAACCGCGAAAGGATTAGGAAGCTTACGTGAGGACTGGAAGTTGCGTTATGGGATCAGAAGCGAACAGAAAGCACTTCAGGCAATGCTTTCAAAAATGCGTAAGTAACTTTAGGAGCCTTTGGCTTTCAGTTAGAGCTATGGAAGGTTTTCCACCTGTGATTTTTTTTCCTGGCAAGGAACACAAGTTTGCAGGCTTGGAGGTACCTCTTGAATTCACGTCAGCTTGACTGAATTCTTCTCTCTCGGTTGCTCTGAGGTGGATGTTTTATCTGGATAACTATCTAATTTCTTGGGAAAACTTTCCACTGATGTCCCTTTCAATTGCCTGGAGTCGTTCTTTTCCTGTTTTCTTGTCTCGTCTCAGGGAAGTCCAGTTCCTCCATATGCGTTCTGAGCACTTCTGTTTTGAGGTTTATTACTGATGAATTTGCTGCGGGTTTGGATGCCTTGTTGTTCTGTTGGTGGACTTTGTGATGTCAAGCACAAGAAGTCATGTCTCTTCCCAAATGTTCAGCTTTGAAAGCAGTAGCATTTTGTAAGTTGCCAGTGTTGTGGGGGTTTTATTCCTTTCCAGAAGTCTCACTGCAGGATACCGGGCAGGGTCCATCGGGCTCCGGTTTGGGACTTTCGGTTTTTCCTATTTTTAGGTTCTGCTTTGGGATCTGTCAGTGACATTTTCATACTTAGGTCATAAGCTCTTTAAGATGGGAATCGGCTGCTGCTACTGGTTGGTTTGTATGCTGCCTACCCTGAGGATTTCTTATTGATCAGTCGTAACACATTCTTCCAGCAAAATTACTGTTACCAATGATGATGATTAGATCTGTATGTGCCTGGGTATCTTTCACAAAAAAATTGGATTATTTCAATCTCTCGTAAAGAACTCTGAGATTAAAATAAAAGAGTGATTTGTCACTGCAGGGTATTAGTATTTCCATCTATATTGGCGTACATCTTTTGCAATATTCACAGAAATTGCATTCAATCTCTCTCCCGTGCAAGTGTAAGTGCTAATGAAGCAAGCATATGTTCAAACATGGGATGGTATCTTGTTGGAGTACTATACTGAGAAGATGAAATTTGGCTAAAAGTAGCACGCGGCGTAGTCATTTTGTGTGCGTTCAGCACAGTAAATATTTATCCTCTCTTTTGAAAGGAACAAAGGCTCAAAGAAAAGGAAGGTGCACATCATCAATGTGTGCTGGAGCGGGATTTTGATGCTGGTTTTGGTTCCCTCGTGTGCTGTTCCCTCCTGCCCTCAGTAGCCTCACTTTACTTGTAAAGGAGGCGTTTTGTGTGACTTTAGTTATTGAATTCCGTGTTGATGCTCCTTTTTCATACCGTTTTTTTTCACTCAAACCTTCCCAGTCCCATTCTGATGGCAGTTTGCGTTTGCATCGTATGCGAGTTCCAGTCTATGCTTTCCCCTTGGTTCTCCTTTTTCTGTCTGAAATAATATAAGAAGCAATAGTTCATTTTTAAAATGCTTGCAGGGTCTTTGCCTTATTGGGCGTGATTAAAAGAAAGCAGCGTAATTGACTTGGTGAAGTAAACGCTTGAATCTGCTAACGCCCTAGCTCTTCATAGACAATTCAAGTTATGTGCGGAGTTCACGGCAAGTCGTCTTAAAATCTAAGTACTTAGGGTGCAACTTCAGCACTATATAAAATTAGGAGACTGATTTAAACCGGCTAATAGTTCCTTACTCTGAGGGCTGTGGTCTTCTGGCACTTGCTGTCACAGGAGGTTGCGGAGGCAAAGAGTATCGGACGTTCAAACGGGGATTACACAAATTCATAGGCCGTGGGTACGTAAATGGGTGCTGGAAGAGCTGTTTGATGCAACGGTTCTGGATGCTCTGGAAATGGGGAACAGACCGAAGAAGTGGCTCGATGTGGAGGTTCTGCCTAAATAGCATCTTATTGCCACTCAGAGGCAGAACTGGTCCCTTCCGCTGGACCATGAATCGGAGCCTGCAGGGTGTTTTGTAAGCGTTTATGTCTAGGATAGATCTCAGCATAAATAATTTGGTAGATCTCTACAAATGTGTTTTTAAAAAAAACACACGTATGAAAATGTTATGGAAAAATTGTCATAGAAGCAAATAACGACTTGAACAAAATTGTATTGTTTTATTTGGGAGGGGGTGATTGGATTCTAAAGTGAAAATAAGGAACCCGTATCTCCCCAAAACAGTCATTTAAGGTATATGTTACCGTACCTATTATGCTCTGTAAAGTCATTAAAATGATGACTTTCAGACTGTAAAAATTTTCATTGTCATATATAGCAATAGACAGCAAAGCTGACTGTGTAAGGCAGAACGCACGCCACACAGGGAAGATGGGTTCCAGAAAATTAACAAAGGGAGGGCAGCACTGGCACCCTTAAAGGCAGACGTTTAAAAATGGCATTCCCAGGGCGAGGAGGGTGCGATGGTGATCCTGTAATATTCTAGCCTAGGAATTACTGAAAATGCCGGGTTCGGCTCTCTTATCGGCTTGAAAAGACCCAAACTCCCAAGTTCTGTGTCCTTGAACAGTGGGTGCGTGGGGCAGAGCCAGGGTCGGGGAGCAGGCGGAACAGGGAGTCGTTCGTGCCGTGACCAGGACATCCTGCTCGGGAGGGACGATCCGTGGTTCCGGCACGTTCTTCAAATTATTTCTGCTTTCTGTCAGTTGACAGCTTACACAAAAGGCTGAGTCATGCTTCCTATCGCAGCTTCTTCTTCCCTGACAGGATATAAAAAGCACCAAACGCACCACCATAAACTATTAGTGTGAAGCAATACCGTGATTCTTATGTGCCCGACGCTGAGTAACGCGTATTTTCTAGCTGAACGTCACTCGGTGCTAATGCACGTGAGATGGAGAATGTTAATTTGACGTAATCATGACTTTTTTAAGATCTCAAGTTGGATTTTGTTTTTGTCTTTGCCAGTGTTCAAAGAATAATAAAATGGGATAAGTTCTAGGTTTTTACAGAAGGAATTATTTACTATACCACGGTGACACGCATTAAATGTTAACAGACAATATCTTGCAAGATTTACTGTAGGAATCTCGCTGCTTCTCTATTTTGAGCTATTGAATAAATGAGAGTTATTGCTAGGCATGATGAACAGCAACAGTATCTTGTGATAAGTTTGGCCATAACTCAGCATTTACTGCAGGTCACCACTGCAATGATAATGCAAAAGAAATTAATCTCTGGCCCTGGTTAAATGAATGCAAGCATGAAAAGACTAGCACAAAGGTGCCTAGCACTCACATGAGGATCGGCCGTTAATAAACGTGTTTAAAAAGAGATTCTGTAGTCAATAAACGCTGTGCGCATCATCCGTAGCTCAGATACGAGCAGGAGGTGCAGAACTTAGCTCCTGCCTAGGACCCCAACAGTCTAATCCAAAAAAATTCCCATGATCACAGAGAGGATGGAAAAGACTCCGAAGTCATGTGAAGTCTTGGCTCTGTGTGAAGGAAAGCCATGGAAATCTGTAGTAAATCCCTCCACCAAGAAATTGTCATCTTAGACAATGAAGTCAACATGGTGGAAGAAGGGGTTATTACACTCATGAAGAGATGGGGAATTCCTCGTAGGCACTTAGTTTATTGAGTTAGTTTAGTTTGTTTATTGAGTTAGCCTCCTGCTCCGAAGGGCACCTCTCTTTTCGCTGAGCGTACAGGAGTCATAGGGGGTCTGGGTGGCTGTTCGGCTGACGAGGTTAGGCTTTTAAAGTGGAGTGCTGTGGGCAGTCTGTTAAGTGATAGTAAAGAATATGCCGGGTCCAGATTCTGAGTCAAATTCTTGTGAATAACTGTCCCGTAACTTCAGACCCTCCTCTTCGGATGTGTTACCTTCAGGCAGAATCAAGGGGATTCACTCACCTAAACAAATCTGACCAAGGCGTATCTAACACTTGCGAGATTAGTTTGCCACTCTAGTTTGGAAAACTTTGCTGCAACACCCTGGCCCCGTTTTGGGTTTTGCAGCACAGCCCGCTGGGGCAAAGTCACTCTCGTTCCATGTTCCACCACCAGGCCAAACTCCTTTTCTGTCTATTCATGCCCACAGATAGGATCTTTCTATGTGTTCATCTCCACTATATTCTCTGTCCATTTTTTTTCCTCATTCTTCTGTGTTTGTAAACGTATCTGAAAGAGCAGAAAAATCAACCAGGGCACCATTTCATCATCCTCTATTTTCTGAAATGGGAGTTAGCATGCTTCTCGGTAGTTTGCAGGCAGGCGTTCCACTGCTTGGAATTTGTTTTGAAAGAAATAGTTCTGAGGATCCATGTATAATAAGGTTCACAAACACGCCCGTCTTCTGCAAACCAACAAACCACGATACTGTGATTGGCATATAATCGGTTGTCAGCTATGCAGTTTTTATCAGCAAAGTGTGCACGAGGTGGTTCCTTAGGTGGAAATGTACTTGTTCAGCTGAGACAGATTTTATGGACCATGAAAAACCTAAGTTAGATTTTTCAGAAGAGGGTGAAGGAGAGAAAGAGAAAGCAACTATCAGTAATTCTTTTCATAGTCTTTTTGTATAGCGCTAAATACCAACTGTGAAATATCAAAAAGAGAACTTGGCCATATAATGGACTGTTGTTTGTGGAGAATGATTTTTTTTTTTTTTTTTTTTCCTGGCCCTTCACTGTAGCTCAGAAGTTGTTTAATTTCAGGCTCCGCCACTGAGTAAATTCAGGACTGGGAGTAAATATTTGTCTCTTTTGGCCCCATTGCTTCGCCTATAGAATGCAAATCACGACCGGTTTGGGTGTGTTACGGGTGTATGTTTAAACGGCGTGTTGTGTGGAGCAAGGACTACCTCATTTCACAGATGACTCGGCTTAGAAAGCCAGTGGTGAGGGGGAGTCCTGATCCTGCTTGGAATGGGTAAACTTTGTGGAGGAGAGGGCTTTTAAGCGTTGTTCCGAAGCACAGCTTTTTTTGAAGGCAGAGGATACGTTTCATACATTAGAGAATCGCCATCGTACTTTTTCCCCCCCTAGTAAATATCATAAATGGCAATAGTTAATCAAGACAAAAAAATCACAGCTATCTAAGGAATGATCAAGTTTTCCCTATTCCCGATATTCTTTCCGAAACCTGTCTTATTTAAAGTCTTTGATAAATTTAGCAAGGAAGAACTGTGCCTAAAAAGATGTTCTTCTCTTTTTCCTTTACATCAAGAAGCACAAATATAACTGTAGCTGCTTATAGGCAATCAAATATAGTAATAATTAGTGTTTAAGTGCTAATTTACATTTATAGACAGTCATTATGTAGGTCTGTTCCTGAAAGTGGGGAAAGAAGCGTGGGAGGGAGTACAGCTGATGAAAATCTAAGTAGCGTGATTGATTCCGCAGGAGTCGCACAAGTTTACACTAACCGAAAAGCGCCCCACGGGAATAAGTGCTTGTATTTTCAGAAATACCTGCTAGGTGCAAATAGCCCATCAGAGGGGTAAGGGCTGGACTTTGGCAAGTGCTGAGCACTGGGGAGCTGCCACTGGGAGATGCTCACAGCAGAGGCGTGATTCCAAGCGCTGGAGCCAGGCTTTTGACCTTACTAGAGTTAAGAAATATTTGGGAACTTTTTCTGATTCAGCCTAGAAGAAATGAAAATCTTGCTTCGTCTGATGTAGCATATTTCCACTGAAGTTCGTGGTCCTTATTGATTGCTTCAAGCAGACAGTCCAGCCTGCGGAGCGGTTTGCAGAATGCAGTTCTGCATCTGGTTCTTCCCTACGCCAGCCTTTGGGGGTGGCCAGGCGTCGGGTGGTCAGCCCACATTTCCATTTAAATGAAACACTGTGAACTCAGTTGAGGTGTCTCTTCCTCAAGTAACTCTGTTGGGTTTCCTTTCCCTGTTTCGCTAGGACCCCTTGCCGGTACGGGGGTTTTCGGTGAATCGACTTCCCAGGACCAGTAGGGGTCTGAGCTCTACCCTTGGCTCTGTCACACAACTCATTGCGACCGCACCTGAGCCTCTCCATCCCCCTCTGAGTCCTGTCAAGCGAGGAGAACGCTCTTTCACCCTATTTAGCTTTCTTATTTATTTAGCTTTTTGGAATGGGGACCATCTCTGAGTTTGTGCGCTATCCCAGCTGAGATTTTTAACTCCGGTAGTGCCCTGACCGACAGCAAAAGCAGCCTGGAGTTTCCAAGTACTTGAAGCTATAAAAGCCATAAGATCCTTTTCCACGTCCCATGGAAAACGACAGCACAGCGGGTGACTGAGACCATCGTTGCGATACGGCCTCTCAGCACTCGAACAATTGGGGTGAGCGGCGCGAACGAGAACGGTGACAGCTTGTCTGACCGAGAGCAGAGAGCGAGTGGGGTCAGTGCCAAAGCAAGCCCGGTGGGGCTGATACTCCAGCGTTGCAGCCAGCACAGCTTTCCTTGTAAAGGGCAAGCTGAGGTCGGCATCGTTAGACTGTACTTTGAACAAATTGCCAACCACTAAAGGACTCGGAGATGGAAAGCTAGATTTCAGGCGTGTTAGTAAAGACAGACACTCATGTTCTCTTTAATGGGCTTCTCTAGCCTACCCATCTCGTAAAGATCACCTGTGAGACGTTGTCTTTAGCTTATTACTTTATTTTCTGCCAGTGGTACTCATTTTTCCTGGCACCAAGTCTTTCCTGAGAGTTATTACCTGAATTACTGTATATTGCAGCTATAAACCGTTGCCTGTCTGGATGCTCTCACAGTAAAAGGGACCCTATCCTGCAAAGAGGACCTCTGCCCTGCCGCTTCATCGCAGGAGAGCTCACACAGCTGCATGCTGCTGGGGCCTCAAAAGTAATTAGCTGAGAACAGAGGCGGCTGAGCACGTAAAGAGGGAAAACAGGAGCCAGGATGATTTTGTGGCTGCTAATGCAGGAAGCTCTCCTCGCCGAGAGGAGGTGTGCGGATCAGTGAGCTCCTGTTGAAAACTCAGCGGAGTCCAGGCTCGTCAGAAGGAGCCCGAGGACTCAAGCAGGAGAAAAGAGGTTCTTAGCTGCTGCAAAGGCACCCCTAGGCACTCCCAGAGGGAGAAGTTATTAAAAGTTTCTCAGTTTATTTCCTTTTAATTTGTTTTCTGCATTCACGTTACAAAGCAAAAGCGCTCGGGGGACTAACCTAAATCTGAGACGCCGTTTCACGCTTTCTTGCAGATTCCTTCTGTGATGTTGGGTGCGCCATTTAGTTCTTTTCTCGCATGCCCTAAAAGAGGGACGAACGTATTCCCCTTTTCATAGGAGGATTTGGGTCCCGTGGTTGTGATGACCAGAGGAGTATCTTGAATTCTTACTTGCCTGTCGGGAGCAACCAAGGACAGATATAACTGGTGCAGATTTGTTACTGGCAGCTGTAACGATACCACGTCCTTCCGTTCCCCCCTCCATTTGAGGGACCATACGTAATGAACGCCCAAGAAAACAAGAGGCAGTCTTGCACCTAAAACCTGAGGAACTGTTAATGTACTTGAAACAAAATGGGTGGCCTCAAGTAACAGATATGTAAAGGCTGCCTCGGAAATGCTTTTCAGCGTCGTGTGAATACTTTAAGAGCTCTTCAGAGCACAGTCGGTGTGACGGCTTCCTGGAGATCTTTTCTTCAGAGGCATTTGTCATGAACCTCGGAACAATGCTTGATGCACTTGAAGAACAAAGGGAGTTATCTACTGAGTTTCAGCGGGGAGATTTTTACAGGCGCAGCCGCTCGTAGAGCGGTCTGTAGGCAGATTACGGCGTCTGCGCGAGTGCCTGATTGACTGTTCTCTCACAGGTTTCTTGTTCAAGGACCTGTTGAGAATAGAAGAATTGTATGTACATCTACGCTGAGACTCCAGCAAGAGCTGAGAGGAGTTAGGTCCCCCCTTCCCTTTTCAGTGCAGGCTCTCCCAGTTTACAAAACCACTTGCTTTTACTGTCTCGTCCTTGAATAAAAATTTCAGCAGCCCTGGGCAAGGAGGAGTAGCAGGGTATAAATATTACAAAGGCATCCTTTGAGCTCTTGTACGTATTGTGATGCCCTGATGAAACGCGACTTGAGGATTAGTCCGGGATGCTCTTAAACACGCAGATTCGCGTTTTTTTAAATTAAGTCTGTACAGTATGGGTTAACGCATGCTCAGGCAGACATCGCAGGCAATGTTACAGCAGAAGCGGAGACATAAATTGGGGACTAATCAGACCTTTGTAACATTTTAAAAGGAAATTGAGACTTGTGTTTAAATTTTTTTAAAAGCTCCTGTCCCATGTTTATAGGCGGCTTGTGCCCAGATGCAGATAGGTACTGGTGGTTCTTAGAAGCCTGGAAAGCCATTCTCCACTGATTTCACCATCTGCAGTCGTGCAGGTGAACCTGTACTGAACATTAAACGGCTCCCAGCTGGATACCTGGTTCACTCTGCCGTTCATTTCAGTACAGTTCGTCTGTACCCAAGCTGTGTAGGGCAACCACAATCCGGCAGAGAAAGCGAGAGCAGTATAGAAAGCTTCCACCCTGAAACTAGCTAGCAGGACTTGGCAGAGGCACCGTTGACTACAGCCATCGTCCTTTGAAGCCTTGTTGAAATCAGTGCGGCTAATACCAAGCAGCGCGGTGAAATATTTGGCCAGTCAAAGCAAACCTGTTTGCTTTGCGGTGAGCCAGCGCACAGGCTGTGCCTGGAAAGCACTTGCACCGTTTTCTGTAGCTTTGGAAGAGGAAATGGCAGAGGTGCTTAAAGGGGAAATCTATGGAAAACAGCTGAGGATCTTGGGAAAGGTACACTCTGGAGATTTTTTTTTTTAACTTGTTTTCTTTTACTAAGGAAAAATACTGAACTGATTTTTCTTGCAGGTTCTTTTTTAAATTGTTTGTTTTCCATATTCAAGGACAAGCCCAACTGGCTACCAAAGATGCTCTATTTCTCTTCCAGACTAGCAATAACCCTAGCCATTATCACCCTGACTTTTCCCATTTGGCAGCAATACAAACCATGTAATTATCTAAATACCTCTCCTCTCCCTTTTCCTATCTGTTCTGTTTGTATCTGTACTTCGTTAAAGATTTTTTTTTTTTTTTTTTCCCTTCATGCTAATAGCTTTGCAGAGTCCTCTGGAGGTCAGCCTTCCTAGCTGTGCGCAGGAAGAGCGGCGGCTCTCCTTGCACTGGAGAAAAACGACCTCAGTAAAAGCCATTTGTCCAGGAACAAAAAGCGGTGAATCTGGGAAAGCATCTAGTCTGTTCTGGAGTGTTTTCCTTAGAGCATGGAGGGAATTTTAATTGGCTCGACACCATTGTCTTTGTGCTGTCTGACATGTCATTTTAACTTAAATAAGGGAAAAAATGATCCGACGATCCTGAAATTCCACTGCAGAAGCTGGGGAGAGGCAGAAGGAGGGGAGATATTTCCAGAGGAACCTGTCGTCAAGGGGACTCGGAGGCAAGGCTTTCTTGGAAAGGGGAGAAAGTTGGTGGAAGTAAGCGGCAGAGCTGGAAATGGTGCCCAGATTCTCTCGCTCCCCCAGCAGCATCCCGCTCTCTGGGCTGTGTTAACTCTTCAGTATTTGCAGGCTACGGCTCGGTCCGCCCCATACCGGAGCAGCGATGGGAATCACAGTCTCATTTTTCTAACAACTGTGTCTGCATAAAACTTAACAACGTGAAATAAACCTAACCAAGGCCCTCGATAGCCCCGGGAAGGCTATTTATTAACATCGTGCTGTGTGCCCAATCCATGTACAGCACACGCACTGTATGTAATTAAAAGTCTTAGAGCTGTAGCACTCCGTGATTAATGCCTTAGGTAGGCACTTCGGCTCCTAATACTAATAGGAAGTGACTTGCTCTAAACCACGAGTGGTGCTCGGGTACCTCAGGAGTAATAAAGGTTGCTCTAGGCATATTGCATGATTCCTTGACTCATTAATTATAGCAGCCCAAAGTGGAAAGTTTATAATTAAACATATAGTTTACTCTTCTACTTTTGGATGAAGTAAATTAAGGTAATTAGATTTCTTTTCGATTAAGCATATGGAGCCATTTACAAAGTGCACAGGTGCGTGGAACAAGGAGGTGACTGTGCAAGGGATTTTGTCTGGAGCTCCTCTGAGATCCAGTGTGGAACGATGTCGTGTTTATAATCAAACTCATTCAGTTTAATTACCTTTATAGGCTGGTTTTGACTCTTAAAAAGGAGAGGTATAGCGTGAATAGGCGGCTTCACTTGTCTGGCAGGAGCTTCTGTTGGGACGAAGCCAGCCCCATTTCCTTTGCTGATAAATTGAGTTGCAGGTAAGAGGTTTTGAACTGAAAATATCAGAACACGCAATTAAAAAAAAAAAAAAAAAATTCAGGTGTTCCGAGGCAGGCATGTGTAGTTAAAAGAACAAGGGTTAGTAGTAGTATATGTTACGCATATTGTATGTTACCTGTTCATAGCCGCTGCCACGATACCTGAACGTTCACAGTCTCTGTGTATGGTAGGAAAGTATTAGCTCAGCTTTGCAAGGAAACTGAGGCACGCAGGCTTAAGTCACTTCTAGTTTACACAGGAAATTTTAGCAAGGAATTGATCCTGAATGCTAGGCTAGCGCCCTTAACTTCAGGCAAGTCTTTTTACCTGCGGAGATGAGCATTTGTTGATTTGAATAAAACAAGAATAGAGGGACCGACTGGAAATCCTGTGAACTGCAACCCCTCCTTTTCATTGCAGCTTTTCTGATTGCTTTGTAAGAGTGAATCTGCAGCAAACAAGACAGCGTTACTGACGGCTTGGCGGGTTTGTTTTGGAATTGATGTCATAAAATGAACAAGCGCTTCATGTTATTTTCCATTATCAACATCGAGTCCCCCTGTCTTTCATACGCATGTAATTCAGCACAGACTTGTATAGCGATATACATATTTTTGGGGCTTTTGTACGCGCACGCGTATCCGAGTACAAGCAAGTTCCCTCTGCCTGGAATTTTGTGGTGGAGTGTTCCGAGTTGCAGAACCAAAGCAGGGAGAGCTATTTGCACAGGGTCACACAGCTAGTTGGTGAAAGACAGCAACAAACGATGGGGCCCTTGGTAGCTCGTAGCTCGTGGTGGGTCTGGTCTTCTCTGCCATTGCCAAGAGCTTTTATTTGTGTATTGTCTGGAACTTTGAAGGTCGTAGCTCCAGTGTTTCTGATCTGGGTGCAACTGAGTCAATAGGAGTCAGACTCATTAATCCTGGCCTGCGGCAAGTCTTCGTGGCTGAGAACAGCACACAGCGTCTCCTAATGAGGCGAGTAGGGGTAGTAGGGGAGTAAAGGAGTCTGAGTACGTAGACTTCGTGAACCTGTGCGGTGGTTTGTTTAGTGTCGTCCCTCCCCATCGGTTTTTGTTCCCTGTTGTAGGCAGATATGAGGTGTGTATTGATTACTCAGAGAGCACTAATGGCATTCGTTTCTTTGCAGAATTAAACGTGACGTATACGTAATAATGACTTTGCCAGGCTCTGCCTTCAATGAGCTTTTCCAGGCCCTATTTGCAACCCCTGTGAGGGTCCTTTCTGCAGCTTATTCTTATGAGAACCAAAGATAAGGCACATTGAGCAAGATCATTCAAGTGGTGCTTTAGTGCCTGCGTTGCTCCACATCTGTCTCTGGAAGACACCCCAAATGTAGACGAGGGAAGCTGGTGCCGTTGTCTCCCATTGCTGTGAGGATTTAACTCTGCCAGTGCAAGCGGCTGCTTCTCCGGCGCAGTCACGGTGCCCTGAGGTGCTTACGTTGGTGGCTACCTCTCCGCCGCTGGAAGGGTGACAGATTCCCCCCCTCTGCCAGGCCTTCGTTACTCCAGCGTTCCCTGGCTTGAGCTAACGCAAGCGGTCGTCATCCGCTTTGTGAGAGCACGAGATGAGGACAGAGCGCATTTCGCTCTTCCTCCCCCTGCATCTGCACCGCCCGAAGCGCCTTCTGGTAATCGGCTGTCTGGTACAGGAGGCCAGAGCCGAAAACATCGCGGTTAGGGGTGGCATTTGTCCTCGCGATGGTGCCAGCAAAGCCCTACTGCTGCTATATAAAGGAGCAGACGCTGACGTGGGCTGGAGTATCCATCAAAAGCTTTGTTCCAATACCTGTCCTCGCGGAGTGGAAATCAAAGGCGCTCTCTTTATCTGAAGGTCTCTAAAAGGGATCCGAAACATCGATTTCTGTTTTCAAGCGAAGCAGGACTGTCGCTTTGGCTTTGTGCACGAACCTTATCTCAGTTTCCTCACTGAGCGGAAAAAAACAGCTCCCTATATTTTATTTTATTTCCTTGAGGCAGAGAAGGAGAGCGGTTTTGTTGCAGTTGGCTTGTCTCGGAGTGTTGGGGCTAGCCAAGGAGTCCCTTATGTTGTTTTGCCCCGTATCGCTAGCACTGAGGCTTTTTTCATTTCACGGGCACAGGCACTCCGCTGCGTGCTCCTCTTCGCTGCGCCAGCTCCCACCTCTCTCCGTTACCTGCAGGCACAGGCATTTCTCTCGTATCGGGGATTCTCTTGAACCAAGAGCTGGCATCAGCGTTCATTCTTCAACATCGGTACCTAGGCTGGGTATTGTGAATTTCAAACCGCTCTCACCTTTCTTACCTCTAGGCCGGGTTATTTTTCGTTGAAAACACTCAGAAACTGGCTACAGATGCTAAAATAAGACCTGGTTCAACAAACGTTGAATCTGCAAAAGGAGTCCCATTGGCTTCAGCAAGGTCTCTTTGCGTGGCATAGGCAACTTTGCTTCTCCCTAAGTTTCTATTTTGTTTCCCGATGCGATTCGAGACACTGTCTTTAATCTGTGAAGTCCTGTGTGCTGACAGTCTTGTACATTTATTTACATTCCTCTGCTCAGTCCCAACTACGGTTAATCTCAGAACGATGCCTGTCGGAATCGGCTTGCAGTCCGAGGGGCGTAATTAGCTTAGTTGGTCTTGGTTCGTGTTGGAAGGTGCCAAGCAGGAAATGTGAAGATTTTCGTGGTGGTGTATTAGCGCAGGCAAGTTTGGCAGCGGCAAATGCCTTATGAACTTGTTAAATATCGGAATGCGTCACAGGCAGAAGGAGAATTGAAAGGAGCAGCAGGGCCAGTCGAGCCTTGTGCCTGTGGGAAGAAACAAACAGGTTTTCAGATCACGTGCGGGAGGAGAATGGAGAAATCCCGCGGAACTGCCCGGTGCTCTGAGCAGCCCAAGTGCAGACCTTTGCTGCCTGCGGACTGAGGTCCCGATCTGCTGTGAAACCCACCGCAAACCTTTCAGCAAACGTGCGACTGTCAGATGAGCTTCATCTTGTTACAGCAGAGAGATTATTAAATGGGGTTTTTTTTAGTCTGGCTTTTAAGAGGAGCATTGTACAGCCGTCTGCTGTGTCAAGCTGTCACATGAACTGTGGCTTTTGAAGGCGTCTGCATGAGAGCTGCCATCCACCCTGCAAAAAATGGAGGGGGATTGGGTTTTCGTAACTGGCCTCTGTGGGAAACGACGGTCAAACAGGCAATTAGCGCGTAGGTCTGTAACGCTTTCCGTTTTACTCCGTGCAGCCTCTCTAACACGAGGAAGTTGTGCAGAACGAGGGAGCACACGGCTGATGTCTGCATGTCAGTGGCACAGCACACTACCACATTGAGGTACCAAATAAAAGCAAGGCTGCTCGCTTAGCCTAAGCAAAGAGTGACTGTAGCTGGCTATTTGCGTTAGTGCTTCCGAGCAGATTCTGCGTATGCGAAAGCACCGAGTAGCCCCTTTAAATAAAGGACATCTGGAAGTGAAAATAAAGTAGGAGAGGATGAAAAATTTCCAAAATATGAATGGAAGGCCGTCATGTGAAAAGCTAAATGTCACATTTGTTCCTCAACTTAGTAGTATTACGTCTGGAAAAATGTAGCCCGGGGCAGTTCTGCCACTGAAAATAAGCTGAAGTCAAACAGAAGTCCTTGAGTGCAAACATACAGATCAGAATTAAATTTCCTTCTAACTCCTGGGTAATAGAGTTCTGTCAGAGCCAGGAGTCAATTAAATGGATAAATACGCACATAGTTCACTAACACTTAGCGTTTCGGTGCTATTTTGCTGAAGTAAGCACTTAATGTGATTATTGTGTTTCAGCCTGATTTACGATGACAAGTTTTGCATTTCCTAAATATTAATTAGCCCTGAATTTCTATTTATTTAAACTCGGAGGCAGCAAGTGGGTAGTTGTGTGATTTACTTCTACCTCCTGGCACTTATCTCATCTGGGACATTTGAAATGCAATTCTAAACAATTAGCCTTCGTGCCTGTCAGCATAAAGAGTGAAGAATAGAGCTTGGTTTGTTTGTTTGGGGGAATGATCACCCTACAAAGTGCATCTACAAACAAGCGCAGGGATCTGCTCGTTTGGAGCTCACTGCCGGATGAGGCTTTTTGATACCTAATCAGGGGAAAGCAATAGATTTTTTTTTTAAATGGATTTTTCATTTGTTTGGTTCCTCCCTGCCCCCAGGACCAGGCTATTCCCTTAGGGCTGGCTTTTGGGGACAATACCAAAGGCACACAGTGCTGCCTTGCTTGTGTTGTGCTGCTGGTATAAAGCCCTCGGGTGCCTGCCCAGCAGTAAATACCCTAGCTGAGTGTATTACCCGGGAGGTTTTTTGAATAGTCTTATGGGGATGGGAATGAGAGAGGTGGATCTGCTGCGGTCCAGTGCTGCTGGGATGAGAGCGCTGCCTCGCACGGCTGGCTTGCAGAAGAAATCAGTTTCCGCAAGAGGAGAGTCCTCGCTGTAGGGACAGAACATTTGCCACGTCAGACCCCTTCAGAGCATCTTGGGGTTGTCTGAATTCCTTTGACGCTTCTGAAATGCTCACCCCCGTGGCGTCTAAGAACTCACAAGCCAACTGTGAAAACATTTCATTCAACTTACCGGTGGCACGGAGGAAAGACGGGTATTTAAATCTTCGGATGGGCTGAGATTAAAAGACTCCGGGCACCCAACGCACCTTTTGAATCTAATGGGGATTTGTGTACTCGGCAGCCAAAATAGAGATATTTTTATAGAGCAGCACCGACCGGAGCATTGCGAATCTCCCCCCGGGACTCCTGCTCCATTTCACCAGTCCAATTATGGCCCTCGTTGCACTCTCTTTGCTATTACTCTATATGTAATGAGGTGATGGTTGAAGTAGTTCAGCTGTAATGGGCGAATGGCCACTAATTTGCCTTGAAACATGGCTTTCCCTTCTAAATACTTCCTCTCTTAGACACTGAGATGCTGAAACGCTTGTATTTCCGTGGAAGAAGTTGTTTGTAATCGTAGCAAAAGTATGTCACCAAGTGGTCATCTGTCTTGCCGCCGTGTATTAAAAGCTTTGGATCGTCTTCTGTTTTGGAGACTTATTTTTAGAGCTGTACTTTCTGAATGTGTTATTGGCCACCAGTCAGAGAACAGCAGGGTTAATATAGCGCTTGGTGGAGCTCGCCCATCTGTTCCAGTTTCCGTCCAACCATGGAGTTTTACGAGAGCTCTCTAGGAGGGTTTTGAGTTATCCAATTTGTAGTATTCTCTAATATAATGAGCTTGGTAGCACTTGAAAAGCTCACTGTGCCAAACAGGAGGGTATAAAATTTGCTAAGAGACAAAGGAGCTTGGAAATCCGAGATGTTTTTACGTTTTCAGGAATTATGTTTATTTCAATTCGTATTGAAACTAGAGGCTGGAACAGATGGAGTGATTGTACAGTAAGATGAGATTAACCGGGGCTTTGACACTCTATCTAATGAGGAATTAGAAGGCAGACGCTACTGATTGGGTTTTTCTTTGGGGTCTAGTTGTGTTTTATTTGCCCTGCTATTTACGTCAACAGTAACGCATCCATAAGCGGTCTGACCCAGTCCTATGGACAAGATAGATCATCAAGACTTGTTAAATTGTATATATGCTGTCTCCTGAAATTCAGAGGCGAAACACACCGCCTGTTTTATGGAGCCGTGCGAGCGTTGGTAGAATGCACGTGTTTTACATGGATAGGATTTTGGAAGATGGGTTGTGGTGGGCGTTTGAAGTCAAGACTTGAGGGGAGGATGCCACAAGCTTTTTGGCTGAGCTTCTCCGTAGTCTGCAATCTAAGTTGTCTTAACTGGTCTACGCATCAGGATGCTCCTTTCTCCAGGGCTGTCTTTCTAACGGTGGCCTTGATCCGGCAGCATCGTCGCTGATGTGAATGTTTGCACTGATTATTTATGGGCACAGATTTTGCGTGCGGATGCAGCTGCAGTGAGAGGAAGTGTGAACTGCTCTAATGGGTGCTATCCACATTCTGTGGGCAAAGAGTTTCTCGTTTAGTTTATGATGTCGGTCTTTTCACAGTTTTCATCAGCATTAAAGGCACAGAATTAAAGGAAATACAGTAATTGAGATCCTTTTTCGCTAATACATATGGGCAGCCATTTGGAAATTGAGATGTTATTACAGAAACCTAATTAAATCATTGTTCACCACTTGCCCCCCCCGCCCCCCAGCTATGAAATAACCGTGAAGTGTGGCGACTTTTCTCCAAGCAGCCACCATGAAATCAGCACAAATTTTCCATCAAAAATGGACAACTGTGAAGATTGAACCAAAGAGCGCTGGAGGCATTAGATCCGTGCTACCTAATTAAATGCATTTTTCTGTTGGAGTGGGAGGGCTTTTTTCCCCTCTGTTAACTAGCACTGGGCCTGGACCTTAGACGTCCTATGGAGGAAAAAAAAAAAAAAACTAGAAAGAAAGGCTTCCTCTTGTCATTGAAGCTGTAGGCAGTTGCAGCCATTAAGGTACTGGCCTTTTCCTTGGAGCCGAGCAAAGCTGGTTTTGAAAAGTTCACCTAGCATCCCTCCCAACACACGCCGGTTGGAGGTCAGCTGACAAGAACCGAAGAGGTATAATAATCAGCTGCAGAGGGATACAATCACAGGTACAAATAAGAGAGAGAGGGAGATGAGGTCAGAAAGCTTCTGAGAAACGGCATCAAACCCTTACACGATTTCCTCCTCAGGCTTTCTGGAATTCCTGTCATCTGGGTATTCTTTGAAACGGAAGGCCCAGAGCAAACAACCCTTGTTCAAACCGTTTGTAGGGTTGCTGAGGTTTGAGGTCGTTGTATTTTGTATGATTAATTACTGCTTAGGCTCCTTAGGCAAGGGCGGTGAGGAACTGCTCCTTTGCAGAGCTCAGCGCCGCCGTTGCGAGGAGCGGGGCAGCCATCGGAGGGAGCAGAGGCTGTGAAGCTCTAGCACCCCGAAGTGGCGTTTGTAGCCCAGTGCTTTGTCCCGAGAGGGTTCCAGCGAGTGAAACCGTAGGGGCTTGAAGGGGCCTTAGTGAAATGCATGGTTTTGCTTATCTGTGTATCTCTACAGAAGCTGCCATCAAAGCCCTGAGCAAATGCCTGTTAACTAAGAGAAATTTAAATACAAGTTCCACCTTAGGTAATACTGACGTTCCTATTTTCTGGTCCTAAAATTAAGAAAATGCTCTTTAATCAATGGTATAAATGGGAATCGCAGGCGCGCAGAAGTGAAGTGACCTACCCAAGGTTGTAGGAAGCGAATTTCCCAAGTTGCAGCTAGCTCGTGCGCTGGTGCCTCCTTGGCTGCCTTCCTCACTTGCAGTGCCTTTTGGCTAAGTCCAGTCCTGGGTCTGGACTGCCTATTCCAAAGCCCTCTCCCAGAGCTGAAGGTTTCACGTTTGCAACATAGAAAATATTGAAGCCGCTTTACTTAGGAACGTGCGTAACAACAGGAATCCTGCTGCAATTGATGAGTCTAGTGGTGGTACTGAAGGAATGAGACGCGTCCAGAAGGACTTAAAATGCACCTGAGCAGGTAGGGTTGCGGTGGAAGCTAAGCAGTCTCCCCCGCCGCCTCTAAAATCAGATTTTCTATTATTTTGTGCACCTGCGATATATCATTTTCATTGTTTGCTTGTTTTTCTGCGACGTCTGTTGCTCCTCTGCAGGTTTTGTTAGGAACTGTCAGTCCCTGACAGCTGTCCCTTAGGAATAGCTGGTGCGGAGGAGAGACCGGGTCTGTTCTCTTCTTTGCCTTCCTTTCCCTGTATCAAGCGTGTTCGCTGCTGGGTGACTAATGTGGCCAGACGTCCAGTAATAGACGGCTCTGTGTCCTGCCAAACGTTGCCGAAGAGCTAGGATGTCCTGTTTTGCCCTTCTTTCCCCCTTCCCCTTTCTCCCACTGCCTTGCTGAGCAGTTTTCTACCTGGCCGAGGCTGATGGCAAAGGATGATGATGTGTTTCTTTTATTTCTAATTTACTGACAACTGTGGCAGCTAGGGCTGGTAGCTGAATCACCTCGCTGAGACTCCGTGTTTAAATTATGTTTTTATTATTTTCCATTAATGCTGTCCAAGACAGGGGAGGAGACTTTCAAAGTTTTACAAATGGAGCAAGACACCCAGGAGCCCCTGATTTTCAGTGGGAGATGAGCATTTAAACGGTCCTTTGTGCCTTTGACAACCTTCTCTGTTAAGGTTAGCTTCACGGTGGAAGAAGGCCTGGTGTGGTTTAGTCCCTGCTACCTTTATTAGAAGAAGAAAATCCTTCTGAAGGTAACTTGATCGCGGTTTATCACTGTCCGTGTGGGGAGGATGTTTCTGATCATAGCAGACTATTTAATCTATCTGACAAAAGCATAGCAAGACCCAAGAGTGGGAACCTGAAAGCAGCCAAGTTCAGGCTAGACGTGAAATTCATATTTTAAACAGTCTGAGTTGTTAACCCTGGAAATAACTTGACAGATTCTCTATCACTAAGCTATATTGATACTGCCTGATGCAAGCTGCACAGGGGTACCAGACCCGGTCTCTCTGCTGCAAACAGCCTTGCACTAATTATGCCGAACTGGTGCTGGAGCGTTGTGGCTACTGGGCTTCTGGGACAGAAGCTGGATCTTCCACGCGGATACGTGCTGTTCTTTTGGACGTATCAGCTTTTTCAGAGCTAATTAGGCTGTGTCCGAGACAGCACTTTATTGCACTGTACAGCCGGTTAAAGCTGAGGTCAAGACCTGTAGATCAAAAACAAGTTGCAGGCATGACTTGGCAGTTTCTTGCTGCGGTTCTGTGCTGGCTGTTATAAAGACTAGAAAAAGGGATATTATGACCAGATGATTTTTTGTTTGTTTGTTTTTTACATTTTTATGTGCCTCTTGAAAGCCTGTGTTCTTTTTTTGATGCCCTAAAAAGCAGCTAAACTTTGTTAAAATCCCTCCCATGCTGAAGTCTCCAAGCAGCAGTTCAAATCCAACAGCGCTTGTTACTCTCTGCGCATTTAGAGTGTAATGTCATCCTAATTTCTTCCCTCTGCCTGCGGCCTTTCTCCAGGGACATCTGTCCTGAAAAGTCGCATTGTTTTGCCGTGTACGATCCTCAAAGCTTGCAACCGCCACGGCCCAATCAGTAGCGCTGCGTTATTTCAAGGACGAGGGGCGGCTGAAGCTAGCCCCTTGACTTGGTAAGACACTTTGCCGGAATTTCACTGACAACCTTGTTCTTCAATAGGAACTTATCACTGCGCGACTCGAGATTTTAATTGAATTCGTGTCAAAGCAATAATAGTGACTGGCTCAGCCTGTCCCAGCATTGCCACCGAGGTTTTATTTATTTATTTTCACAGCTACCAAAGCCTTAAATACTGCTTATCTGATATTACTTCAATGGGGAGGATGACAGGGTCTTTTGAAAGAGAAACTAAAGTCAGATACCCATGAGGAAACTCTTGCTACGGTCACCTGCTCGTTGCCAGTCTCAGCAGAAAGCTGGGAACTCGGTAAGCAGAGCTCAAACAAAACGCATACAGAGCTTGAGTCTGGCCTTGCTTCTAGCAGCGAATCCAGAGTAGTCTTCCACGTGGACTTCACCCCGGTGGTGAAAGCTGCCACTGAAGTTAGTGAAGCTACACTAGAGTGTGCCGTTGGAGTCCAGATGGAGTTACCTGTTGGACGTTTTGTAGATTCGGCTCCCCCAAGAACCTCAGAGGGCACAGCTACCGTATCAATCCCATTGTATGCTGGGGAGAACCCGTTCTGCTAATGCTGCTTATTCGCTTCCGTGCAAGGTGGAGAGCGTTGCGGTAGGGTTGCTCTCCTCTCCACCTTCTGTCTCCCCTACCCCCGCTCATTACTCTATCCTGGTTTTTTTTCTTCCCGTCAGTTCAAGGACAAGCGTGGCAGGGTTGAGCCCTCCTGCTTGCTGGAGGCAACAAAGTCATCCTCTCTTTCTGCAGCAGTCAAGACCCTTTACTCAGTTACCTCAGGCTTCCCTCTCCTGTGCGGTAATGCTGGCACCACTGGTCCAGAGCGGTGCCGCCTTGGTACAGGTGCTACAAGAGGAGCAGCTGAGAGGTGCTAGAGAGGTGGGAATAGGTGGAAGGGGTGCTATTGAAAAAAAGAGGGGGAGAGGGGCATTATAATCCTGAAAGTGAACCCCTGACCTGTTCTGTGGAGTCACGAGAACAGAGTCCCTCGCTGGCTTCAGGAGCCTGCACTGAGAGGGTTGACTTGAAAACGCCAAGTGGTCGTATCAAAACCAGATCTAGCTACTCTTTCCGCCTCCGTTTATCCCCGTAATGTTGGCAAGAGATAGCGGACCATCTCTTGCTTTCTAAGATCAGAGTTCATGCCAGCGGCTGGCTCCCGACCGCTGACATCCCTAAGGCCGCTATCGTTCTCCTTGAGGCCCCGAATGAAGTACCTGAGGACGCATTTTGTTTTAACCACACGAGTACTCCTATTGAAATGACCGAGAACCACGTGCTCCAAGTTAAGGGCAGTAAGTCAGTGCTACTGCAGATTTTTTTGTTCTTGATATTTCTTATTTTTCTCAAATATTCACCAAATTCAACAAATTCTATTTCTTAAAGTGCAATGCTATGGAACACCCCTGAAAAGAAATAATGTTTGGCCCTTTTTCCAGTTTTCTTCAAGTATTATTTGCTTTAGGTGTTTTTATCGCTCTGTTTTTTTGGCATAGCCGTTTAAAATTGTCAATGTCTATTAATACCTTTTGCGTGGCTGGCCTGAGGCCAGGAAATGTACAGGAACAAGGTTCTGGTCCCTCCCAGGTTCACATCTTTAAATTTGCAAGGAGGAACAAATCCTCCAAGGAACGGTGCCGAATCAACACAAGGTCCTTGGGTGCAACAGATTGCTTTGGGCTGTTTACTCTAGCAAATATATTTGTACGAGCACGTTCTGGCAGTTGGCTCTCTATGGACACTGCAGCAGCAAAAGGGGAAGAAAACATTTGCAAGTCCTCAAATATACCCTGCTCAAGCACCTGTTTTCGTTTTGGAAGACGAAGATGCATGATAGGTCATTGAGCTGCTGCAACTAAATAGAAGGCATTTTTTTCAGTTGATCAAGGCTGTGTTTCAAATCTCCACCACCAAGATTGCTCACAGGCACCGGGTAGCCAGGACAGTCCGGGGAGAAGCTGGATGTCGGTGGCCCTAATGCTTTGTGAATGTTTGCAGGATCAGGGCCACCGTTTTGCTGTTTGTTGGGTAGTGTTGAAAAGGATGCAGAACGAATTTCCTAAGGAGTGAGGAGCCCCGTGATCCTGAGCCATGAAATGTTCAAGTTTAGCTCATCTTCATGTAGCTGAGCAGCTTGGTTCGGAAAAGTCACCTTCAAGATCAAGACCGTGTAAGGGAAATGAAGGCAGGGATCTCAGGGAAGGGACAATTCTGCTGTCACAGCGCACGGTGTCAAGACGTGACGTCTTTGCGGTGATATAGGTGCGGTGTGTCTTTCCTCCTTTCAGAACGTTGTCTCCCAGCTTGAGCATCTAAACGCCTTCAAACTCTGCCAGACTTTGTGGGTCGGGCGAGAAGCTGGCATTTCATGAAACCCGTGTGAAACTCGGTGGGGTGCCAAGGCAGAAAGCAAGACACATCATTAGTTGTGTTTGCTTGACAGAAGATTCTCGGTGGGCTTTTATGAATAATACTACTTTGTACTACTGATAACTTTCATCCAAGGATATGCAAATATTAATTGATTGAGAAATTCCCTGCACTCAACTTGATGGCATTTCTTTGTTTGTTTTTGTATAATGCAATAACTTCTGAATGTCACATCTCATCGGTACAAAATTTGGGCGGAACGTTCTATCCATCGATAAGCAGAGCCTTACTGCTTTGAAGAGAGAAACGGTGGCCTGGAAATGCCAAAATGGAGAGGACAGAAGAGGGAAGGGAATAGAGCACCTAGAGTAACAGAGGTGAAGGAATAGTAACAAGGGTAGAGAGCAGCCAGGGGAAGCTGTTACAGCGAGGAAGACGAAGGAGTAGCCAGATCCTTTGGTATGGGTTGGGGACCGTGCTGACAAAAGCAACGCAAGCAGGTAAACCGATCGAAAAAATCTTTGAAGATTTCCTGGAAAGTCAGTGGCAGCATTGGGAACAGAACCAAGGCGTTCTCATCTAGGACCCCCATATTTTATGTGCAAGACCGACCTTTTAGGGCCAGTCTCACAGCTGGTATGAGCTGGCATTGTAGATGAAGCAGTATCAATTTATGCTGGCTGCAGATCTAGCCTTGGATATCTTGATTGGAATCTATGGTGGTAATTACTCATGCTCACCATTTGTATTTTGGGACTAATTAACTATTCTAGGTTCCTATAAAGAATATTGTCAACTATTTAATGGCTCATTGAGTTTAGCAGGATTTCTAGCTTCTCTTTTACAAGTTCAACAGAATAGTTATTGTGATTTGTGACTTGGAGTAGCAGCTAGTGAGCTGTGTGCAGACCACGCGTATTGTGATGTTGGTTCTACCCTTTGACAAATAGGTTTTAATTGGCTTTACGTGGATTGTACTTGACGATACAGGGCATCCAAAGATAGGAGATATGATCGTAGAGTTCTTCTCAAAACATATAAAAGCAGTGCCTTCGTGCTAGCGCGTGTTCCACAGATGTTTTTCAACTTTAGACAATGAGGATGAATATTTAAAATTAATTCCTCTGTGTTAGTCCGTTGGTCTTGCATCTGCCTTCATAAAGGCGTTCGAGCCAAGGTCTTCAGCCTGATTTTGCGCTAACAAAAGAACGTTAGATTTCTGACTAGCTCAGTGCGTTGGCTGCTGAATACTTCTGAAATTGTCCGTTTGTCCAGTGAAAAGCGTGTGCTGTTCTGAATACATAGTCCTAATTTTGGTTGCAAGGTAAAAACGTGGCCTGGGGTACTCCTGAAATTATTAATTGTTCAAGTCTTTGTAAGTCACTTCTCTGCATGTTCATGAGGAAATGCGTTTGTTGTGATCTCAAAACTGCTTTTCTCACGATAACAGGTTCCCATGCTAGAGCATCCTCTCTGAAACTGCTGTGTGAGGATCTGAGAACGTGTCAGAGAGATACTCCCGAAGTACTTAATTGCCACCTCTGTTTTAGCAGATGGAGGAGGCAGCTTGATCACAGGCTAGCTGGGGCTTTTTAGATGGAACCTGTGCGCTTGCGTTTCCTCAGAAGGAAAACGGGAGACGGGTGAGGCTGAGAAAGCAGGCAGGCGCAGCATTTTGATCTGATTACGTCCTTATCCTTACTCGTGCTTTCAGGTAGGTTTGGTCTGTGGATCACAAGACGCTCGTAGCTGAGGCTGAGCAGGACAAGAGGAAGGAGGAACAAGCGACTGAGATTCGTTCTATTTACAGAAGGTTTTAGACTTTCTGCCGCTCGCACGTAGTTAAGCGGGCAAGTTTTGACACCTTGCCAAAGGTGTAGCTCCCTTACCGCTGTTTCCTTGCCCATTTAGCTTAATCTTGTGCTGTGTGGTATCCCCGGCCATCGAGGATTGGGGGCAATAGGACAGTTCCTGTTTACTTTTTGCATGGACGTTGTTGTCATGTTTTTTATCTGCCTGAAGAATGAATTGGGAGGGTCTCAAGCGTTTGTAAAATACTGCAGTTAAAACCAACCGAACCTTTAATTCAACTTTAACTTAGCGTTTCAAGTGCCAGCGAACAAAGCTTGCGAGCTCCTTTCATGTGGCGCAGGCGTGGGACGGTGACCATTTTAGGTGGTTGTCAGGCTGAAAGGGATGAAGGCCAATTACCTGCGGGCAAAGTTGTCTCTCAAATTCTCTGAATCAGCCGCTCACCTGAAGGAGGGGAGAAAATCGAGCCCTTTTGTTTGCTTTGTACATAACCATAGCATCTGCTTTTATCGCAAAAGAAGTAAACACCAAAACACGTGAGGACTTGGGCAGGAATGAGATTAAGGACAGCAGTCAGTGGGTTGAAAGCCTGCGCGTCAGCAGATTGACAATGTTATCAGGGGACAGAAAAGGCTGGGAATCAGGTGGGTAAGAGGCAGAGAAGGACTGCCGAAAGGAATTCATACTAATTCCCTAATACATGGTTCCCGTAATATTTTCTAGTGCCTGTCTCATCACCATATATTGTGGGTAAAGAAACTGCACCCAAGCGAAGTAAACGTCGTCTTTTGCTCTGCAAGATTCCATCTAAGGTAGGTGTGTAGCGTTAAATAATTCAGTGTCATCGGTGTCTGTGACGTGTGTTAACAGCGTTCAAATGAGACTTTATGGAAGACAGCCTCGATCAAAAAAAACCCAATCCCCCAAAGTAGTTTTTTGGCACTAGGTCCATTAAATCTTTAACAACCTTCTCTCATACTAAATAGCGAAGCCAATTTGCAAATTCCAAAGTGAAGGATTGCATGTGCAGGCTTGTAGGCCACAGCGGTACGACCCAGCTTGTAGGCAGTTTCCTTGTTGCACAATCTGTACCTGTCACCTATGAGATAATAAAGAAATCCTGGTGGGGAAAAAAAAGAAACACAAACAAACCCTAATGGAAATATCGATATTTCGGCTTTGCTGACGGAAAATATCAACGTATGTGGAGGTGGGCAGTTTATTGGACTGAAAAGGCAGGGGGAGATGTTCTTGATCACGTTTTAGTTGGATATTCCGCACAGAGATTGGAGTCACACTTGTGCCATGCTGAAATTGTAGTGCCAAGACTTGGAATCAGGATTTACTTTTGGCTGTGTGCTCTCTCTGATGCCCGCGATAATGGCATTATTGTGTTTCACCAGTGCCCTTAAACACCAGAGGAGTTCAAATAATTAACCAAGTAAGCCCAATAGCTTAAAAACAGGAGATATAACTGATTATTCTGCTGATAGAGGGTTAACGTTTGTCTTCCATATCCACCAAAAAAACGCCCAAATCCTCAAGCGAAAATGTGTCTTACGCAATCTGTATTGCAGATCTCTTATTCAGGCTGCAGATTTACTGAGTGTCTTAAACTGGTGCCCGTGTCTATTACGCATAAGGACCTCCTGGGTGTAAGAACAATCTCCCCCTCTCCCTGTTTCGTAGAATCATAGAACGTCCTGAGTTGGAAGGGACCCACAAGGATCATCGAGCCCAACTCCTGACCCTCTGTAGGGGTTTTCAGTCCCTGCCAGGAATAGGCAGGTTTCAGGTTTAGTTTTATTTATTTTTTTCCTGTTTTGTTCTTTTTTTTTTTTTTTCTTTCTTTCTTAATTTCACCCTCCTCCTCTGCTACCCTTTGTGGTGAAAAGATCAAGCCAGATCCTCAGCTGATGTTAGTGGCTGCAGAGGCACTGGCTTTGGAAGGAGCTACACTGACGTAGCCTACTTGCTTTACGCTGTACCACTAGAGGATGTAGAAAGATAATAAAGACCAGTTTCCCCAGAATATTTAAAAGCCTCTTCACCCCAAAGGCATAGAGCCCTGTGGTGGGGGGCAGAACGCCCCTTCCAGCTGGCCAGAACAGACCCTTCGTGTCTTCTCTTGACTTGTTTTCATCTGCTGCCATTTGCTTTGCTTTCTTTCAGCGAGTGAACAGGTATGGGACCCAGTCTCAAACTGGCTCACCAAAAAGAAAAAAAAAAAAAAATCAATAATTTGGGTTGTATGGTGGCTCATATATAAACTAAGCTTTTCGGTTTTGGCTTCATCGATATGCCTCGGTGCATATATGCTTTAAAAGTTCCCCCAAATATTAACCACCATTATTAGCTAATCACAGCTATGGTACACAGAGATTGTATTCATTTCCTTCCCCCTGCCCCAGGTGTGCAGTTTGACTCTAATAACGTAGGAATCATGAGGTTTTAAAGCACAGTAATTTTTTTTCTGGTTGAATTCGATGGACATCACAGAGCTGAGAGAAGAAAATACAATCCATCTTCTGTGAAATGAACTCAGTCATCCTTCAGTTTATTGAGTGAGAGGGAATACAAAACAAATCCACAAATGTCAAAAGCAGTCTACAAGGGATCATTCCATTTCTTTTTCCATTTGTTTCCTTGATTAAAATGATTTTTAACTGATTCCTGTCTTAATTTAGTATGACAAAATATAATTCACTGGAATATCCTCCCCAACCCCCCTGCCAAAGCTTGTGCTTGGCCAAATTTGCTGGGAATAGGGTGGCAGTGGGGAGGGACCTTGCCGAACCATGTTTGTGCACTTCAATAATCTCTTTACTGTAACTGTGGAAACGTGACGAGAAAAATTCTAGCCCCGTTAAATTCAGTGGTGGATTCCTACTGATTTGAACGGGCTGGCAAAGCGCCCCAGCGGTGATCAACTGATTTCTTCCGAGCAGAAGCGAGTAGGTCTTTTAGCAATGTTTTTCTGCCTGTGAGCTTATTCTGCGGGCTGCAAATAGGCCTTTTGCAAGTGTTGGACTGGTAATTTCTGTGGTAAAATTTAATGCCATAGATAGTTCACAGAAGACCTCACTCCGCAGTCCTGCACGCCGAGTAGTTCCCCCCGCAGCCCCGTTCTGCCCTCCCTGCCTGCGGCAGGAGCTCCCTGCCCTTCACGGGGACCTGAAACTCCCAGTCCCGTGCTCACCGTGTAAATAAGGTTGGTTGAACCGAAACACATGATTCATTTTGGCATGAGTCAGACCAGCTACATCAGAACATCGCGAACGAGACCAGCAATCCATCCAGCTCATCGTGCTGTCTCCGGCAGTAACGCTGTAGGAACAGGGAAGTGTACGGAGTTCCCCAGTCGCAAACCTTTTCGGTTAGATCATACCGTCTCTTTTCTGTTTCCGGATTGAATAAATATTTCTGTGTGGGAGGCGGAAGGATTTCTAGCGTTTCCACAAGGATTATGAATGGATCCTCTTAGCAGCCACTTGGGGCTAGAAATGGTTATTGAGATGGCTTGTCCAGCGTCATCCGGGGAGACGGGGGCAGAAACAGGATTACGATCCAGATTACCCAACCCAATTTTGTGCCTTATCCGCAGCAAGGTCCTAATTCCCTAAAAGCTTCTAAATGAGAGGATAGCTGAGGTCTTCCTGTGTTTCTGAGTAGCTGTGGCTATTCTTTGAACTCTAGCGCGTAATAGAAATGAGTAACGGAATGGAGCGCACAATGAAAATGAAGATCGTGAAGAGCTATCTTTCTGAAGCAGTACAAGGCTATTTAGGAAAAAGTTTTTTCCTCTACTAAGGCCATTGTTGTTCTATCAAATCTAATATCCTGGAATGAAAAGAAGGTCTTAAAAAGTTGAAATAGAGGAGTAATGAATTAAGAGCCACCAGACATTGTTAGTTTAATATTACATTTTAAAGAGCTGAATTTAAGTGCGAGATAATTTAACTAAGACACCATTAGTAATTTTTCTGCATTAATTTTAGAGCCGGATCTGAAACGGGAGTAAATTTGTGCATCTGCAGAGCTTCACGCTAGCAGAGGATCTGAGCATCTGCATTCAGATATGGAGCCAGATTGGCAGCCCTGGAGACTCTGTTCTCCCTCTGCCTGAGCAACGAGCCCCGGCGATGGAAGTGCCCGTTTCTCCCTTTCCTCTCCCCCTCTGCCCAGCCACCACCTGGACTCGGTGCTGGCAATGCTCTGTAGGATGCCACGGAATCCGTGGCAATTCCATGCAATCCCCAAAGCCGACATAGGAGGGTAAATTAATGCTTAATTAAAAGGTGACATAGGAAGGGAAATTAAATTAATGTCCTAATTAATGCTTCGGGTTTAGTCCAAATAGGAAACTTAATGATTCTCCTTTCCCTTTTACAGCACTACGCTTACCTCTGAGCAGTGATGAATTTGGACTCATTTGGCCCCAATCCTGGAAAACATCCTCACTAAAAATGTGTCGAAGCCCACACTTAATTCTATTCCTGCCATGCTTAATTGCTGGCCCGGATAGGCATGGAGTTTAAGTATTTGATTAAATAAGGTGGAGCTATTGGGAAAATTTTGCATAACGGTCCCCAATTTGCGAAGCTGATTTGACTCTTAAAAAACGTCGCTTAACATCCTCCATTAGAATGGAGAGCGTTAGTCGGTATCGCAGTCTTTCTTTTACGACAGTGGTTTTAGTGGAGTTGGTATTTTTGTAAACGTCGCTTCTTTATGATCGAGAAGAATCGAAAGTCTACTAGAGCGGCAAGTCTTCTGTGGAGGAAAATGAGAGCAGGAGAAATATTTGAAGGATTGAGAGAGCACATTCACCCGATCAAGGTTCATTTCCTTTAACAAATCTTGGTTCATTCGTGACAAAGGCTTCCATTTGACAGCATGTGAAGTACAACAAAGTGTCAAACTAAAAATGCTTAGATATTTAGGTTGCTCTGCTGGCTGGAAAATTAGCTTCGTGGAATGGCTTTCGGATCCACCCTATAACTTCAGAAGCAAACGCAGTCCCCCAACTGCCTGCGCAAATGCTGCAGTGCTTTGGAAAGGACGGCGTACGTTGTGGGGCACGTGGGTGAGGTTCTGCGCCTGTCTGGAGGGAGAGGAGGAGAGGCAGAGGTGGACCCTGATCATGCAGGGAGGGGTAGATGAATTGCTGTAAGGTGTATATTTGGTACTAAGGGCTATGTTTTTCTTTATCGAGGGCTTGACAAAGAAAGCGGAGGATGAAATGCTCTGACCTATGCCACGCGGGTTGCATGAGAAGACCTATAATATTGCCTTGTGACCGTACATTTTGTGAGTTGATGGGTTCAGCACAGGCGGCGTTAGCATCAGCGCTGTAATACACGCTGTATCAGTCATATGATTCAGTCCTGCAGAGAAGCAAGCAAAATTGTTTCCCTGGCTTCCTACTCTTAAAGCTCTTTTTTTTTTTTTTTTTTTTTTTTTTTTCTTTCCCAGATTAGGAAAGCTGCAGGTTGAATTGATTGTAGCCTCTTCCAGAACTTATGTGCATCACTTAAACCATGCCAATTAAGTGCACTGTGCACTCAGATAGAGAGTCACCATTAGTAGGCAGGTATTAAACCTCCCCGGCACTATCGGGAGGTCAAACCAGAGACTAAGTTGCTGTAACCGTGCAGAAACGTTTGCAGTTTGAGCTGCTGAAAAAGCACCAGTCCTTGCCTTCCCCTCCAACCACTTATTTCTACCCAGCACTGCACGGTTGTTTGTGCAGCTGCCCGACAAACTGTGCTAGCTGAAAAATACCCAAATCCAAAAAACAAAACCCCAAAAGGCCAAAGGAGATGCTTAAGTCCCCATCAAACTGCGATCTCCATTTCCTATAACGTATTAAACCAGTTTACCTCTGCTCTTTTTATGATGTGAGGTGCCACGTGAGTCAAATTATTGGTTGCTGCTTACGATAGAGAGAGGGAATGCCGTATTCCCAGCGCGCCTGGCGTTGGAGTCGCCACACCTACTCGTTTAATCTATCTGGATTCACTTTGCATGCGTCACGGCAGGATTCAAAGCTGGGCAGAAGAGCTCATGGGAGGAAGAAAAAGAGGTGTGTAGCAAAAACCACCCCATTAGAGCTCGCTCTTACACAGTTTGCCTTCTGGGTTGAGCCCCATGCGGTTTTATTCGGAGTCCTCTGAGGTTTTCGTCTGCAACCGCATGCGCTGGAAGACAAACACGCGTAAGAAGCTGAGATGCTCGCCTAATCTCATGGTTCCTGCAGACCGGCTTTAAAAAAATGAAAGATGTTTTAATAATTATTACCAAAACGTGCCACGAGTCTGAGAAACCATCACAGTAGGTGGCACCGACTCGCTTTGGATAAGATTCCTATTGAAATCAATGAGAGTTGTGCGAGTGGCACTGCCCGGGCGTTATTGATTAGTGGCTGTTAGACGATTCCTGTGTTTTTCAGCAGCAGCAGCTCCCTTTTTGTATATGCAGTTTTCTCTCTCCAGTCAGTTTCTCGCCCTTGTAGCTTTAAAAGAAAATGGGTTCTGGAAGTTTAAGAGCATGGACTCGTTCTGTTAGAATCCGGCTGGTGCAAGGTCTGCGCATCTCTTCGGTCTTGTTCAGATCCCGGTTTGAATGCTCAGAGAGAATAAAAACGGTGTGGTCATGTCCTTTTGCGGGCAGGGGTGAATTTTCCTCTCCAGAAACCCTCTCTGTCCTCTCCACCAGTCACACACAAAAAGAAAGTTGCTATGAATCCAGAAGGCTGCGTACCCGGGGCAAACCCAGCTTCCCAGAAAAGGAGTGCGGCGGGAGCGTGTGTGGATTCAGCATCAGGGCAGGGGGGAAAAAACCGTCCGATTCTGAATCCAGCTCACGATGCCTGGATGTCTGCAATGTGGGAGCGTTTCTCATCCAGATACTCTGGCTCTAAATGTTAAATGTTTTTTTTATTAGCAGCTCTTCTATTGTGTGCACTGAAAGATGAGTCACTGCCCTTCAGAGCAAAGCTGGGAATCAATAGACCTCTGTGAATTAGATAATGCGCTAAAATATGGATATCTACAAAGGCATGGGAATTGTGATGGTGACTAATGGGTTAGTGGAAATATACAGTGAAAACAGCCCGAGCGGACAGTAATCTTTCTGGAACCTTCGGAGACCCAATCCACTTGTGATGGTTAAGCATCTTGTGCACCGTGGTCACGTGGCAGATGCGAGGATGTGAAATGGAGCTCCCAGGCCCTGATGTACGGAAAATTAATCTTCTGCAAGACTTTTCTCCTAATGACAGAAACTGCCTCAGGATTGTTTGCCGGGGAAGCCAGCTGCAGACACTGCACCCTGAAGCCTGATTAGAGAGGCGGGGTGGGTGACAGACGATCATTCCCCTTTCCTCAGCGCTGGTGAGACTCATGCGGAGAACCGTGTTCAGTCCTGTGCTTCCCAGTACGAGAGACGTGGACAGACCGGGGCAAATGCAGCGGTAGGGCCACAGAGATGATTAAAGGATTGGAGCGGCTGACCCTGCTTTGAGCCGGGGGGTTGGACTGAGGCGGTGTCCAGAGGGTCCCTTCCAGCCTCAGCCCTTCTCTGTGATTCAGTGAAAATCCAGTCCCATGCCAGCTCAATCACCCTTACACAGCGCTCAGTACAATTCGAAAATCTATGAAGTCGGAATAAATTCAAGCTTTGTGTTAGCTACCCAGGAATAGTCTCACGGTTGTCTGAGATGTTCTTTCCTCTCTCCAAATGTTGCATGAGCAGCCTCCAAACCTTTATTACAGTTGTCCATTTTATCTAACGAACCTTGCTAGCTTCTGAAAATAATTAGTGGGTGAGCTCCCTAAAACCACGTTAGTTGCAAGTAATGTGAGCTCCCCGGACGTGCTCGTATATACCAGTTAAGTTTGCACTGGGGATTTTTGTTGTTGTTTCTCTAAACAGAGAGGGTAGCCTCAGGCAGATCTGAAAATGGCATCTCTAGCCAGTTGGGGGAAGTGAAAGTCAGAAACAATCGTCAACAAAATAAATTTCTCCTCTTGGCACATGACGCTCTGGACTTCTCAACGCCAGGTGCTAACTCCCCTTGCTCCCCAGACTCCCGCTCGGGACCGGGAAGGGAAACAAGAGTCGTAAAATACAACTAGGCATGTTTCAAGATAAAAGGCCAAACTGAATCCCTTGTGTAACTCTACGGCAGAGAGAGGCAAAGCTAGAACAGAAAGATTCACGGCTGGTGGTTGTACGCTAGTATAATCCAGTGGATCAAGTTCAAGTCACTGAGCAGAACAAAAAAAAAAAAAAAAAAAAAAAAAAAAATCTGACATGGATATTTATCTAGCCGTTATCTGACTCCAGTCTTTCGCAGAGCACACTGCTTCGGTGTGCTTTTCCTCCAAAAAACCACCTGACGTAGGCAAAAGTTTTTATCCCCGTGCTAGAGATGAGAGAGGCTCTGCTGAAGGCAAATGTCAGTTATATAGTTACGTATCGTTTGAAGACTTTCCCAGACTGACAGAGGAAGTTCTTGGCATGGCAGTAACCAAACCTGAACTCTTTCAAGTCCCAGGCTCGTATATTAATCATCAGGACATAGTTCTGAGACATTTCGTGGGTAATATTAGTATAAATGTGTAAAAACACCAGATCTAGGCTACAGAAAGGATACTGAGTTTTATTGTGGCAATGGGAGAGTTACAGCCACGCAGTAGCATCTGGATATCAACTCCAGATTTTTTTATTTTGCAAGTGTTTTGATAGGGCAGCTGGGGTTTTTTTGTTGGTTGGTAGGGGTTTTTTTAAAAGGTAAGGTTTCGTCTGGATAGAGGGGAGATCTTAGGGACCAAGGCACTACTTTTAACATCTTCCCCACTGCTTCTTGCAAGGCTTGTCCTCCGTTGGTTCAGGTGGTTCCTGCTATAGTAATTCCTGTAACATGCAACTCAAATCACGGGTTACAACAATTTAAAAGTATATCCATTGCAGTCTCCACCCCTGGTCCCTTTGGGCCAGGTTATAGGGTTTGACATTGCAATGAACTCCTCCCCTTGCCCCTGCTCTGGTTTGGACTTACCCACAGACTGCAGTCCCTTAGGGGAGTACCTGCTCCGAGCGGAGCCTGATCTATGAGCCACAGTCTCTCCAGGGGTGTACCTGCTGCGGCGTAGACTTATCAACAGCCACAGTCGCTTCGAGGTGCAGCTGCTCCAGCGTGGCCTTACCCACAGCCACGGTCCCTTCAGAAGTCGACCTGCTCCAACATGGCCTTACCTATGGCTGCAGTCCCTCCAGGGGTGTACCTGCTCTGTCGTGGGCTTCTCCACGGTCACACGCTTTGAGGTGCTCCAGCGTGACCTCATGCACAGCCACCGATGCTTCAAGATGTACCTGCTGCTGCATAGTTATCCACAGGCACAGATGCTTCGAGGCGTACCTGCTCTGGCATGGGCTTGGCCACAGACGCTTCGGGGTGTCCTGCTCCCGCGTGGACTCATCCACAGGTCACAGTCCTTTCAACTCGAGTTCACGCTGGAGCTCCAGCCTGTCCAGTACAGCAGCACAGAAACAGCAGCGACGCCCTGGCCGTCTGCCAGCCCAGGCGCATGGCCTTTGCTGTTATCGAAATGTTCCCAGGCACAGCCCAGTGAGATGATCGGCAGTACAGCAAGCAGCAAAAGCAGAAAGCAGCCACTAACGAGCACTAGACTCTGATATACAGTAAGGCAAGCAAGCCCCCTGGCAAGCACAGGAGCCTGCGGATGGATAGCTGAACAGCAGTAACAGCTATAAATTCGATCTAGCACATTCCAATCAAACCTGTCGTGATCTTGAACCCTTTGTGCCCCACGTTGGGCACCAAAAAGCACTGTCGTGGTTTAACCCCAGCCGGCAACTCAGCCCCACCCAGCCGCTCGCTCATTCCCCCCCGATGGGATGGGGGAGAGGATCCGAAGAGTAAAAGTGACAAAACTCACGGGGCGAGATAAGGACGGTTTAATAGGTAAAGCAAAAGCCACGCAGGCAAGCAAAGGAAAACAAGGAGTTCATTCGCTCCTTCCCATCGGCAGGCAGGTGTGCAGCCGTCTCCGGGAAAGCCGGGCTCCGTCACGCCTAACGGTGACTTGGGAAGACAGACGCCGTCGCTCCGAACGTCCCCCCGCCCTCCTCCTTCCCCCAGCTCTATACGCTGAGCGTGCCGCCATACGGTGTGGGGTATCCCTGGGGTCAGTTGGGGTCAGCTGTCCCGGCTGTGTCCCCCCCCAACTCCTTGTGCCCCCCCAGCCTCCTCGCTGGTGGGTGGGGTGGGAGGCAGAAACGGCCTTGGCTCTGTGCAAGCCCTGCTCAGCAGGGGCGAAATCGTCCCTGGGTTATCAACTCTGTTTCCAGCACAAATCCAAAACACAGCCCCATACTAGCTACTGTGGAGAAAATGAACTCTACCCCAGCCAAACCCAGCACAGACAGTCCTTCAAAGTTCTGTTGCATTTCAAAGATGATGAAGTTAATTTGGTGTTTCTTTCACCAACAAGGAAAATATGTTAGATGCGAGAGCAGGAGCGACTGGGAGGTGAATGACAGTTCAGAAGGGGAGGATGCTTTATAGATTTGTGACGGGCCTGGGTGTCTCTTGCGGTTGATTGCGTTCAGTGGGACCGTTCCGGGCACGTCCCTTTCGGTGCGAACAAACTTGACCGTGCAGAGAAGAAAAGGAAAGAAAGGAGTTTTGCTTTCTTAATTAAGTAGTTATGGCAGTGCTGAGCAAAAATAAATAAGTGGCTTCACTACCTTTGTTATCAAAGGCCAGAAAAATACAATTACTTATATTTTACTTATCTGCTAGTTGCCGTGGGGGAATGAGAGGTAATTACCACGCAGGCTGTGATATATGTCGGTATATATCTACCTGACAGTTATACTTAATGCTTGAGGTCTTTGACCTAAAGCCAGCTGATATTGATTTAGATTTTCTGTAGATCAGATCCTCTTCCTGGAAAAATCTACAGATTAAATAGTGGCTTAAAAAAATTACTCAAGGTTTACACAAGTGTAAATGTGAGAGAAGAATTCAGCCCCAAAAGACCCGTCTTGTAACAGAAAGAAGAAAGCCCACGATTTCTCTATCATGGTTTCTCTCTCTTTTGCTTAAAATGGGTCAGAAACCCTGCTGTATCTTTATTTTTTAATTCCTGATGCTGCTATCGCTGAGATCAGTAGCATCTCACGCAGCTTGTTTCATGGAAACAGGATCTGTACTGAGACGCTTCCCCCACCCTACACCTTGTCTTCTAAGCAGAAATTTCTAGGGAGATGGCTGTTTTCGCATAAAACGTGAGTAGCAGTTTGTGTCGGTGAGCGCGTGTAGCTGGCGTGGCTGATTCCTCACTAGTACGCGGAGGGCAACACTGTCCTCGTGTAGAGGCCGTCTTTTTCCCAGGAATGTTACATTCCTTCATTCATCGTCGAGGATCAGGGCAACTAAATCCAGATAAATCCAGAGCAACTGCACGGAAGTCTCTGGAGGCTTACAGTGGCTGACGTGGGAGGAGAATTTGGTCCAGAAGAGTTATTTTTGCCGAGACAAAAATGGTTTCTGCCGGAGAATAAACTCAATATAAATGTTAGCTTCTTTCTGTAACAGAGACTT
>WAAD01014141.1:266189-333707 GCA_013389945.1 Fregata magnificens
GTGGGGCAGGGGGGGAGCAGAGTGGGCTATGTAAATTCTGCTTTTAGCTGCTTTGGTGTAAACGAGGAGTAACTCGTTGACTTTCAAATCCTTGCTCGTTTAGAAATACTCTTAACTTTATTTCTGTGCGTTAACCGCAAGCTATTCTTTCCTCAGATGAAACGCGAATCCAGAATAAGACAGGAATTTTTGCAGAAACCTGAGGAAGTGAGGAACCCAAATCCCATTGACACCCAATGGAATTTAGGCACGTAAACTTCCTTCTGTGAAAATCCTAATCTACGATTTTGAAAAGAAAAAAAAAGTGCCGGCAGTTCCTTTAACTTACTGAACATCTTTTAGAGAGTGTTTTATATGATTGAGTGCTGAAGAGCTGTCATAAAGCTTTTCATTTAGCAGCATCCCCAGACAGATAGCAAGAGGAGATTGCAATAACAGAGAAGAATGAGAAACAGAGGATTTGCTGTTCTGCCTCCAAACATTTCTCCCCAAATCCCATGTCCTACTCTCAGAAATGGAAAGCGTCTTAATTATTCAGGGGAAGAAGGATGCCCTCCTGTAACTTGCTGGATAATTGTGCTGTGCCTACAGCACCCTTAAGTACTTCACTAGTTTCTGTGCCCTTGAGTCAGCTGAAATGTTCAAGTGCTTGTAGATCCGAGAGTCGTTTATAGGGAGGGCACGGAGACCTGCTGTTCCGCAGAAGCAATATCAGGACGCACGCAGCCAAAATGTCTCCTCGCGCCCCTAAATCTAACCAGACCACGCAAGGCAGGGTTCATGTTGCAAACTTCAGCTGGTAAAAAGCCAGTCGCCAACTAACTCAGCTCAGATTAGACGTCTTTCTCTTAGAAGGAGGAATCCCAGCCCTGGGGCTTCATTCTCGGAGCTCGGAACCCTCCGCCTGCCTTTGGGAGCGGTTACTTGGAAAGTCTAAAAGGATCCACTCTTTGGGAAGAGGGGAAGTTTGGACTTTTCGTGGGCACAACATTGTCTAGCAAATCTCAAGTCGCGCTGGAAAACAACAGCCTCTAGCCTGCAACGCACCCAGCGTTACACCGAGATGCCCGCAAACGTGTGTGGTGTTGACGCTCGCGTAAGCTGGCAAAGTTACTTACGCTCTGACGTGTTAAAAATATCCAAGTGAAAGGGATGCAACGCTTGGGTGTGACTGTAAGGGCCTGATCCTGCAAAGCGTCAAATGCTGCTTTCAGTCCCTCCTCTGGTCACTGGAAGAGGCGCTGGCCCAGCACCGGGCAGGATTGATCTGCCAAAGCTCCAGGCGCAGAGCAGCAGCGAGCGGCATGTGAGAAGTCACACCCTGAGAAGGCTGAAGTGCTTATGACGGATCTTTCCAACAGTGAAAACTGTCTTTTTTTTCCTGCTCCTGCATTTAGCTAGCACCTGTCACAGAAGATTAGAAGAGGGAAGAAGACATGGAATTAAGAAAAAGATTTCTAGTGGCCAGAGTCGGTGACAAAGCCCACTGCGCTACTGCCTGGTGTGTCAGACTGCTTTCTGCACCAGAGACCTGCCTGTAAAGTAAAAAAGAAGAAAAAAGAAAAAAAAACCCACCAAAACCAACAACAGTCGTAAAATTGTGTCGGTTCTGCTGCTGGGTACCGCAGGTATTTTCTTCCGCAAAGAAAATGAGTGTATTTCAGGTAAATTGATATCAAAAGCGACGTGCCATTTTTTAGCTGCCTAATTTAAGATGCTTTAAGAGCAGCTGGTAGGTAGATGGCGAATGCTTATTGCTTCCCCGGAACCGGCCCCTTCTGCAGCATCTCAGATTCAGCATCCAGGGTGACTCTTTGGCAGCTTGGCCAAATCCTTTGCACCAGCGTCGATTATGTTGCAGATCAGCGTAAGCAGAGCTAGCAAGGGTTGGTGCCGCACTGGAACGTGTAAGATGTTGGAGTAATACAGAGGCACGCACCTCTGACAGTCCCTTTCTAAGCAATTCTTTTCTGATATCTCAAGTGGGAAGTCTTTCAGACCATCATCTTGGAGCAATTTGGGAAGTAGGAGTTACCATTTTTCTCACTACGTGTGCACGTCCACGGACCTTCCAACACAATTTAAGGGTCCTAGCTCACTGGCATTGTCACGGGTTTTTACGCTCGGGTGACCGGGCGAAAAGGCAGAGACCTTTGTTAATGGGATACGCTAACATTGCCTGTGGCCCCTTAGGCGAGAAGAAGGGCTGCAGTTTAGGAGCCTTAGGTTTTAGTTTGGTATTTCTATTGCTGGGTGACACGATTTTTTCATTGTATAACTTTTGTCATGATGAGAAAATAACTCCCTCCCTGCCTTTGAATGATTTGGGAGGTACAGGGTGGGTTTTGAAATGCTTTCTAAGAAGTCCAGATCTCCTTTCAGAATTACTGTCATCTGAGCGTAGGTCGCTTGTGCTTCTGGAGACATCTTTGATTTTTATTTTTTTCACTTCCTGGGAATTTCTTCCTTTGGAAACAGGTGAAACAGCCCTCTTTTCCGCCGGAGTAAAAAAAATATTTTCCATGAACTATCTTTTCCTTTTTTTTCTTCATTCTTTCAGGTACCATAGTTTTTATGCCAGTGAAACCATGCACTTCAAATTCTTATCCCAAGGTTTTGAGTTGATTTTCACGGCAGATACAAGCAGTGGTGCCCGCACTGATCTCAGACATGGTTTATTTTTATTCTTATATATCAGCAGCTATTTGTCACGCTACCTTGCAACGTGGGACTCACATTTATATGGTTTGGGGAGATGTAACTCATTTTCTGTTTAATCCACTGTCTGTCAAAGGGAGAGATTTAAGATAGAATACTGTGGGCTTTCTGACACGGTTCACAATTTTTTTTATGTGTGTATTTATTTATTCTCCGTGCACACTGTCATTTGTTAGGTTGAGTGCAAAAAAAAAGTTGGTTTTCCAATAGGTGTAATTTGAGAAAAACTCTCAATGTGGAATGGACTGTAGATGCGATTCGGCCCGGATTCTGGAATATATAAAACGTCCTAGCAAACAGACTGCGCTATCGCTCCAGTTCTGCTACGAGGAAAGTTGTAGCGAGTTTGTTTGTTCTCTGGTTAAAAGAAAAAAAAAAAAAAGCCACCTGATGTTGGTGCTCTCCTTGGTGAAGTGCTTTGAGATCCACGGGCCAGAAGGTCGGTTCCTGTGAAGAACCAGATAGTTCTAGTAACGTGGTGTTAACAAGAGCTAAGGTGAACGTGGGTATGGAGAGGTGAGGTGACTTGCAGAAGGGTGACAAGGGAGCACGACGGCTAAAATCCCGGATCCCCAGGCTGTGCTCGCTCCTCAAGAGGAGTAGATGCTGCTACTGGGTAGCAAAATGGATCACACAATATCCTGAGCTGGAAGGGACCCACGAGGATCGGGGATGCTGTCAATCTTCGGTCACACGGAGAGGCAGGGAAAGCTAGCGTTCGGAAAGCATGCTGCCACGTAGCACCCTGCAGCTCTGCGTCTTCACCTCGTCGTGTCTGGCACCCACTGCGAGGGAGAAGCTCCTGTCCTGAAAAGCTCAGGCTAAATGCGGCAGGCAGACACGAGGCGGGAGGAGGAAGGGAGCTGCTGAAGCTCACTTGCAGTTGGCATCAGTACTCAGAGGTGGAGCTGAGAACAAGCCCTGGCCTCCGGGCTCGCTCTCTGGCTGGCACTCGCGTTCACCCAAGCTGTCACCATCCTGCACCGTGCCGGGGGAGGCAAGTCAGACGTACTTGGATGACTCACAGCCATCCGACGTGACAAAAAGCTAGGGACGGCATCCTGCCTAAAAAAAAATATTTTTTTAAATTACTCCGGATCTTTTCTTAAAAGACAATAATATGCACGAGCGTAGGTGTAGTTCTTTCATTGAAAGAAAAAGCCTTCAGAAGACAGTGGTGGGGTGTCAGCTGGAGGACTAATCTCTACAGCCCAAACCGTATTACAGGAAGCTTTGCTATGACTGAGAACGTCCTGCGTTAGCTGGTGGTTATTTTAGGCAATCTCCTTCCATCTGATGTGTCTCTGAATAGGACTTTTGTCTTTCTGGAGTAAAGTTTGAAAAAAATGTTATGCTTGCTTGGTGTGACAGCAAGACTTGCGGTTTCCTGGAAGAGAATTTGGCTTGGGAAACGGTCCTTCCCAAGGGCTGCTTGATACGATAAGGAGTGAAAACGCACTGTCTAGTGCAATCAGGGGGTGAGGCAAAGGAGCCCAGGTCTCCGTGGATTGACAGCTGCTGAGGATATGGTGCGATGGGCGTAATACACAGGAAGAGTGAAGGAGGAAACTGCCTTGGCCCCCGAGTGTTAAAATCAGAGGATGAAATTTAATCAGATGCAAAGCTCAGAGCATCACTTAGGTCTGGTGCTGAGGGCAACAGTCAGGTCCAGGCATCCTTTCTGGTCAGCGTGGCTCAGTTGGTGCTGCTAAGCTGTGATAAATTAATCAGGAACCTGAGCCCTTAAAGCTATCGTGGATACTATGCGAGGTTAGTGCAGGAAAATAAATATCTTGGAATGAACGTTATGTTATTGCTTTTCCTTGAGATTCTGGTTCCATATCACCTGACGGCAGCCTATAAATTTGAAGGCTCCAAACACCACAAAAGGCAGCTTTCAGGCGAGAGAGTGTAGAGAGCCCTGATGAGATGACAGTAAACAAAAGAATTAGGTTGTATTACCAGGAAGATCTCAAAGAAGTGAGGTCTGAAATAGCCTCCCGTGAGATTTGGGCCAGACAGTGATATAAAGAATGCTCTTGAGAGCGTTCTCTCATTGTCAGAAGGACAGACTATAGAAAGCCAGCTCTGAGAGATCTTCTCCATCATTCCTATGAGTCAGTATGGTTAGGTGCTGTCAAAAGTACGTCAGAGGAGCATTTCTTTTGGATTAGACGCTTGTTATCAGTCTGGAGTACTGGGCAATTGATGATGTGAATTCACTGACGCACCGGACAAGGTACATGAAGGCTGAGAACATTTGTCAGTCTTGGATGAGCCTCTTCCCAGACAAAACTCCGGCACCCTTGTCGCTTTAAGGGAGTTTATTACTTCTTAGTGAAAAGCAAGGGAAGAAATATAACAGATGAAAGGAGACTTGTGAGGCGTTGCAAACCCAGCTGCACAAACCAGGTGAAAATGGAACAGATGAACTTCAAAACTGTGGCTTGAAGTCATTTCTGCTGTGCACGCGCAGACGCATAGAAAGCTCACGGGGTTCTTAAATCATTCCGTGCCCTTACCGACCCCTCTCGGATTTCTGAAACTCCAGCGTGGCTGATCTGAAACTCTTATCACAATCATTCGATATTATTTATTCACCTTTCGGTACTGTCTAGGGAACTAGTCACACGTCAGTCCCTGGCCAAAGTGGTGTACCAAACCAGCACGGAGCAAGTTGCACGGATGGACGCAAGGACGGGGACGGGCAGCACAGCTGGCTGTAGATCCAAATGTCACTTTGCTTTACAGGTGGGGATTTTAATCAGAAGGCCTGGTTCTCTACAGCATAAACCTATGGTGGGATCTAGTAAAGCTCAGGCCTCCGGTCTGCCTTTGAACTTCACCTCTGACTGCCGCAATCTAATTTGAGTCATGCAAAATCTGGGCTTAAACTTCGGAAAAGCTGGGGGCGGGGGTGGGTGGGGTGTTAATTCTTTAGGTTTGGCTATATAGAACTGCTGATGATTTGCAGTAGCTGTTTACTGTTTGACAAAGAAATGCTTGTGCCAGTACAGGTGGCCCTTTGGCTTTTGCGCCCTCTGTAATTAGTCCTCTGAATTCTTAACCTGAGACGAGTTGGTTTTGAAGGTCAGGATCTGCCAGAGCGCGACTGTCCAACTGAGAGGGGTTCAGGAGGTTCCCGCCATGCCTGCATGAACGAACCAGGCAAAGAGTAGACGGAATAGTAATTGGAAAACACCAGCATTAAATAAATAAAGAGCAATAGCAACAAGGACACAGCCTGAAAGATAAAGCCTAATAGTTGTAAGGAGGAAGGAGATGGCTTTGTTGTTAAGGTACTAAAATGGGGTTTGGGGATCTGTGTCTTGGTTGCTCCACAGTCCTGCAGTCCTCCACAGTCCTGTTAAGCTAATCCTGAATCTCCTGTCGCTGTTCCCCATCGCTTACGTAGAACGCCGTGCCTTTTTTTCAGTAGAGAGTACTGACTCTTCACGTGCACTCTTTACTACATTTCCTTACAACGTGTGTGGGCACCACACCCGGGGATTTGAGACCCCTAAATGCAGCGTCAGTGTTCAGTGCAGACATCGCCTACGTCTTGGACGACACATCCCAGAAGCAGGTAACTGTTAGTGACGTGACCAAAGACCGCTCTGGTTGGTGTGTTAGAGCCAGGAGAATCACTTAAGAGCTCATGACCCCCAAAGCCTGCTCAAGGGACTTCTCCCACTGACACAATTTTTAGGTTTAGGCTGCGGCTTAAATGTCTAAACCACGTTTAATGTTTAGGCTGGCGCATCTGATACTCGGAAAGGGCTAGGAGCACACACGCTGTCAGTGGCTCAGCTGTCAAGTGTTAACTCTTCACGCTGCACTTAGTCACTTGTCATTACCGGCCCATGTCTTTGTCAATGTTTCCAAGCGAAAAACAGGCAAAAACCTGGATGGGAGTTTGGGCGATCTTCTCAGAACCTGACTTAGAGAACTTGACGAGTGCCTTACTCGATCCTTGGAGCGATCTAAATGAGGCACCTACGTTAGATGCTGGAAGTTGAAGGTAGTTAGGAGATGGGCTGGGAGAAAGTTCCTAACGCAGCCTGTGGGAAGCTCTGCAAGGCAGAGCAGCCTCTCGTCTTGAACCACACAGCTCCTTGCTGCCAGGAGGAGGAGGAGCCGCCGCAGGAACATAGCTCCTTTGGTTTGGGAAAGGTGCCCTGCTGCAGATGCTGAGAGGCAACCAGCGAAGGGAGAGGAAGACAACAGGTTGTCGGATTTGTAGAAAGGAGAACCTGAAGGAAGAGGGAAACTTTCAGGGATTGCTCCTAGGTAAGCAGATCTTGCGTTGGATTTCGTAAGGAAAATCTAAATAAGCACGAGGATCACAGTGTGTAGCTGTGAGGCTACGCTAACGTATAAAGGGTTTGGACAACGGGGAAGGTAAAGGAGAAGGGTCACCAGATGGGAAGACGGGTGAAACTGGTGTTGGAGATAGTCTGACCTTCAGTCCTGCAGTGCAGCAAGGAAGCGTTTCACGGGAGGGATGGGCTCATTCAGGGCTATAGGGCCGGGAGCTGGGACACTGAGCTCTAATCGTGGCTTTTCCAGTGGCAGCCTACACGGCTGTGAGCAAGACGGCGACGTCCTGACCCCCAAAAGTGCCTACGTACCCAGTATGGCAATAGAAGGTAGGATCAGAGCTTTGCTACCTGGGCGTTTTCTGCCTTTGAAAATGGGAATAGAAATGATAGCTTCTTGCCTCACACGGCTGTTATCAAACTTAATTCACGAATGTTTGCAAAAGGCTTTGAAGAGAAGTACCAAGTCTTATGAAAAAAACCTCTCTTATCAGTGAATCCCCGTGCCTGCGCTCTATCCAGCGAGGCGTCGGGACTAGCCCAAATAAATCTGATGATTCCACAGTTGGCTTTGGCTGCAGAGGCGGAAGATAAAAGTTATTCAAAGCTAAAACTGTGATTTTTAGGCATGTGTGAAGCTGGTGGAGTGTATTAATTCAGCTGTGAAATGGAGAAATAGGGATAGATATCTCTCCAGACTTATGTAGGTGACACGCATCCCTTTTTGGCTGGTACAATAGGTTTTTTGATGTCACCTGACATTAAAATTCATTCTTCTCTTGCCCCATGATCTCGATTGTTCCCTCCGATGGGAGTTAAGGATTAAAATTGTATATACCGCTTGCGTCACATGAACTCTGTAATATACTAGACCTGGCTTGGTTTCTTTCTTAACTTCAGAGGAGTTTCACCATACTCCACTTCTTACTGGATTTTGCCGTGGAGAGAGTGGAAGTACGCAGGTATTTTGGGAGGCTATGGGACTTGGGAGTTCAGCCGTTGAATACTAAACTTGGCGGGTGGGAAACAAAATGTGCCTATAAGATTGAGAAGGTACAAAGCGGGTCTGAACAGCGACGAATGGCCCTGAATGGGGCACAAAGAGGAAAACCAACGGACCGGTTCAGATCTGCTAGAACGGAGGCATTGAGGATAACGGAAACTACTCAGCAGTGACACAGCCTTCATCCTAGGGGTTATAAAGCTACGTCATTTAGCTAAAATTTTACCTGAACTTAGAGCTGGGAGGCCCTGGTCTCAGTTTTATTTGACTGAACTTCCTACCGTTCACTTAGGAAGAAGATCCAGGCTCCTTTTCACTGGAGTTGTGTTAAAATTGCCAACTTCTAGAGTCAGGAGTGAGGCGGAGGAAACTATGGCAAGGTTTCAGTGTCACTAACACTCCGAGTACGTTTCGGTTTGGAACATATGGTTAGCATCTTCTTTGAGCCCCTGCTTCAGCAAGCAGCAGTGAGTCACTCTGATGGGGAAGGGCTTGGGCTTGTTCGGTTTTCTGTTAACAGCGAATGTTTCTTAGGATAAATTTAGGCTATTTGGTAGGAACGCCAGGATGCTTGACATTACGCTAGCCAGGTAGACCAGCGGGTAGACCCAGGTGGGTCAGCCTCCTTTTTGCATTTAGAAGGGGGTCAGAAATCTAGAGGTGGACTCCAGCTACTTTAAATACCAAATGCCATCCACTTTGATTGAAAGTTTACTGTTGGTTGGAACTGCAATTTTGCGTACTCTTTCCATGCCTGCTCGCAAAACAGAAGCCTTGATTTTGGAAATAAAAATTAATGTGCTACATCATCTGCTAAAGCGGTAGAATAATTTTGATATGCAGAAATATCAGACTCATTATGAGCGCCGTTAGTTAACCATAAAAATCTGAAATTGTGAAACCCAAAAGACATCTGCCTTGTGTCTAGACCTATCTTTTTATGTTCCATAGACAATACGCCTGTATCGTAGACCTCCAGTCTGTCTCCGGTGCATGCTGTTACCCTCATATAAATATACGACGCGACATACATCTTCAGGGTTAGCTTTGACAAGACAAGATTGCAGTAATGGTCAAAGGCAAAAGCATTAATATGATAAATAACATTTCACATTTCAGTGCAGCAGCTCAATGCTTTTAATTCGCATCAGGTCCTTCTGGAAGAGTATACAATTGGGGTGAATGAGGCATTCAGAGGGAAAGCCAATTGCCCAAAAATCTTTAGCGTAGTCAGTAGCGCAGTCCTGAACTCCTGCCCTGCTCTTAATCGCCAACAGACATTTTCTTTCCTTGCGGATAGTCTGTCTAAGTATAAAATATTAATATTCTCTCGCTCCTTTGAATGTCTCGTGTGTGAATTCTTTAAAGCGAGGATTATCTCTTACCGTGTTTTTAAGCAGCACAAAATCACGCAGAAGAAATCAGGGGTCGGAAAGGCTGACGTGATAAATGTTTGTGACATTCTCAGACACTTCAGTAATACAAGTCCTCTAGCTGGAGAAATTTGTACGTTTTTAAAGCAAGCACAGATTTACTTCCCAGATGTTTCTGTGCTTCTCTCAGGAATTTCAGGGCCCCTTCCGGACCGGGTGAAGCTCGAAGTGATTCACCGAGTGCAGCACACGCATCTGCGTGCTAATGTCAGGCATAAAGGCGTCTTTCCTCCTACTGCTACGGCAAGTTGTGATTCTGAATCTGAGACCCCTACTTGAGATTATCGCCGAGAGGTAAGGGAGGCAACAGCCTTGGCGTAATATTTGCCTAAAACAGCCTGGTCGTGAGGCTTTCCTTAGCGTTTCGAAGTGCCCAGCATTAGCCCAGCCCTCCTCAGCCTGGCGTAGCACGTAAAGTGAGGCAGCCCGGGACCAGTGCTCGGTCTCTGTTTCTGCCCCGAATTTATGTTCGGTGGGAACAAGTCTCGGCACCTCTTTGTGTCTCTGTTTCCCCACCTGTGAAGTGATGCCCAGCTCCATTGTACAGCTTTATATAAAAGCCAAGTGTTCTGCTCGTGTAAGCCAGAGCTAAGGACAAATTTGAGTGACACTCAGCGGTGATGGTTTTGCTTAGGTAGATGTGCATTATTTCAAGATTTGTGTCTTCCCCGGCACAGCTCTTCTCGATTCACAGATCGCCAACAGTATGACTGTGTCAGAGCTCAGGCTATCTCTGGATGTAGTTTAGTTTTTTTCATTCACTGCTCTGAAGAGCTCTGATCCAAATCGGTGAGAAATCGTCTTCTGCCTTGCAAACGGAGGCACAGTGTAATTAAGATATTTGCCAGGTGTCCTCAAGAGCATTAGTGACAGAGCCACAGACTGACCCCAAATCCCTTCTGCCCTCACTTTCCCCACGCCTCAGCCGCAAGATGATTCTTCCGCTCGTTTGTCTGTGGAGGCATTTATATAACGTGAGCGCTGAAGTGTGTCCTTCACTCAGGCTCCACTTGCATCCACAGCAACTACGTTTAGTCCTATCTTAAATCAAGCCCAAAAGCCTTGAGAATTTTTGCTAGCACATCATCTGCCAGACGTCGTTCTACCCAAATAAATTTGTGTACACCCGGAGCGCACCAAGGGAGGGATCAAATTAATTGACTTCTCCTTCTAACAAAACGTTTTTTCGGAATGGGACATCAAAATGATCATCTGACACAAATCATCTGTTTCTTTTCTCTTTTCCTGCCTCCCCACCCTTTTCATGGGAGGAAAAACAAAGGCATCCTTTAGGATGGTATTTGCAGTGCCATTGTCTCCAGTGCAATCATGACATTTCATCACAGAGCAACACCTCTTGCCTTTCCAATTACATTAAATTTTCAAGATGTCTCAGAGTCAGCCCAGAGCAAACTAGATCAGATGGATGCCTGGCTGCAGATATTTCCAGGCCCCCTTAAAGAACTGTGAAAGATTTCGGTGTCTCGAGTCCAGACGGAGGTAGACACTACATTTATTCTGTTCTCTCTGTGCCAGTGAAGTCCCAGGGACCAGACTGGAACGGAGCAGATGGAAGTGAAGTGGTGATGAAATGCAGCCCTCCGTAGGTCAGCTATGGATGAAAACACTGAACGTTTAATTGCATGATAAAACCTCCCCCTTTCACCTGAAAATAGGTTTGTAAAAGTCAGGATCAAGGATGTCTATCTTGGTTTTCTCTTCCCCCGATATTTCTTCCAATTGTCTGTGTGTACTCCTGTTTGGCTTTTCAGTTCCGTGCAAACTGGCATGGAAAACCATTTACTCTGGCCACCTTTTAGGAGAGAGGGCTAGGGGACACGGAGTCCTCTTGCATGTCTGCTGGTGCGGGGAGCAGAGCCTACGGCCGTGCCTGCGGAGCCGGGCACCTCCAGTGCACGAGAGCAAGCGCGTGGAGGAATTTCAGAGCGAAAGCATCGACCCTCAGTAGACCTTTGGGGCGCATGTCCCAATTCAAACTCCTGAGTCCATTTCCTGACTGATCCTGAGATGCACGGGGCAGGAGAGAGCAGGCGAAGAGTATCTCTGCAAGCCATGTATATTTTGACACTAGATAGACAAGGTCTGCCACAATCTCGCCTCAGCAGCGTACGATGCTTCTGAGGCATTTGGTGTGCCCTTCTACCTTTGAATCTGAACTTCAAACCCTAGCTTAAACCTGCGTCCAGCCTTCTTCCCAACCTGTTCCTGATCACGTTGTATTTAATGACTTTTTATTAACAATACAAGACTGGTAATGAGATTACTAAAAGCGTTTATGGGACAAATTCATTTAGAAAGATAAACCTGCTGGAGGACTTGGGGCTCTCCCAGGCTAGTCTCTCCTGGCTGTAATTATTATTACATAAACAGCAAGTGAGTTTGGATCTATTTCATTCTAATATTAAGCAATAGCTTTTCTTTTAATCTCTTAATGTTTTCCCCAGGCATTTTGGAGGTGGTAGGGAAGATCCCGAGTGATAAAGCACGAATCTACCGCGCTAGCAGGAATGGGAAGTATCTGTGCGCCGTCAACATTGCTTTGTCTCAGACGTCTAACAGTAATGAAACATATAAAAGCTTTCTTTTGACTAACAGCCTGCTGCTGCTTATTGAAGTGAGAGAACAGATGATCCGCTCTGGACTCTTATTCTGTCCCCTGTGCTGCTCCGTGTGCACACGCCTGTGTGGTTCCCCCCAACAAGCACCCCCCAAGACAGAAGTCCCCATCGAGTATGTGTTTTGTTTTTTGGTTTTGGTTTTTTTTTTTTCTGGTGGCAAAACTGGCAGCTTTTAACGTGGAGTTTATNATTATTAATTCAATTTGGGTTGCCGTAGCCAGCTGAACAAGCACGGGCACACTTGTGTCAGCCTGTCTTTACGTCTAAAGCAGTTCACATCTGCAGATCAGAGCTCCTGGGCTGCCCAACGCCAGGCTCCTGCAGCTCAGCTGCGTTTTCCATGCAAGCTCACGTCAGTGCTGTACGTACATATGGGGTTTCTGCTGAAGGATAGCTGCTTTAATGGGAAAACTGCTTTCAACTGTCTCGGACCTGTGGAAGCAGCCGGTTTGGCGTCCGCGCCTGTGAACGGCCAGGTGACTTAGGGACGGGCTCTCCTTGACTCGCTCAGGGGTTATGTCGTGACAGCACAGGCTGCCGTCAGCTCGCCAGAGCCATTTGCAGATAGATCTTCCGCTGTGTGGCTCGGGTGCTGTGAACTGTGGACATCGGTGATTCAGAGCAACGCGGGGAAGCGACATGCTGGGAATCAAATCTGCCTGGCAGGTGAATAGATTTGTATTTGCAGAGGCCAGCTCAGAGCAAAGCAAATGAGCAACTGTCCTTCCAGCTGCTCAGCCATGGCCAAGGGTAAGCCAGACCTCCTCCGGAACGCGGCGGACGATCCAGTCCCCGCACCCAAAATCTTAGTCCAGGGCTCACCAAGTCTAGGATTAGGGCTTGCAAAACCACCAGCCTCCGGTGGTGGTGGGGCCAGAGCTGTGAGAGATGCGCTGAAGCCTGGCCCTTGGCGCTTGTTTCCAGTAGGAGCTATTGAAGTCGGTGGCGTTGCTCCGGGTGAGCTCCTCTGATCTGTGGTGGACGCTGGTAAAGTCCCGCAGAGTTTGTTCTGTTTGGTTGTGAGTTACGGCTCTCCACGCTCGTTGTGCTCCCTGCAGCGAAGGCGATTTCCACTCCAGTAAGCTACCCTGATTTTTCCATGGATGAGATGAGCAGCTCTCTTGTTTTTCCATGTATTTCCTTCAGAGGAAATAAGCCCTGCGTTGAAGCAGGGCAATGGCACAAAGAAGAGGTACAATGGTATTAACGGAGGGGAGCCCACACTGCGTTTTACTGCAGAGATTTTCTTTGAGCTGATTAAACTTCCCTTAATAAATCCACCTGGGGGAAGTTACAGAGGGTACGGGACTTCTAAAATGAGCCTGTCATCACTAGAAGTCCACTAGTTGCTCGGTGACCGCGTCCATAAAGTAAGCAAGAAGGAACGAGCAAAGGGACTGTGGCTCAAGTAAATATTTCAAGTTAAAGCAACTTTAAAAATGTGTCGTAGACAAGAGTGGAAATCTATCTCCAGATTCAGCGCTGCGGAGGGTTAGAAGCAACGTGTTCGAGGGCGAAAGGGTGGAATGAGTAATGTTGGCTTGAGAGCGTGCGTGCAGCCGTCAGTCGTAGTCGTGTGCTGACGGAGCACAGGCACAGGCTCCATCGCCTGGGTCGCGTCTGATGCCGGAGCAACCTGGGCTTGGTGTGCACGGGGCTGCCGGCGGCAAGCAGAAGCAAATGCCTAAGTCCGGGTAGGATTGCCGCACCACAAAGGGGTCCTCCAGGGGAAATCGAGGCCGTGCTGGGAGCCGGAGTATAGGTCTTGCCTCTGAAGGCACAACCTGGATTGATCGAACAGGGTTAATGTGTATTTTAGATGAAAACTGTAGAGTTTTCTTTGCGCTCTTCTGAAACAAGACGACTTCTGGAACAGAGCGAAATAAGTTTGCAGAGGCTGATTGAGAAAGAAAATCTCTGCTTTCCAAGAGTTGGCAAGGGGTTATGTTGCTTCAGACCTGAGGGAAATGTGTTTTATCGATGTTGGATGCTTTGCTCAAGAGAAATTTTTGCCTACCTGTTTCTTCCCTATTTCCACCTACCTGAGGAAAAGAAAAAAGACAAAACAAAAACCATTTCAAGCAGAAGCTGCTTTTCCCCGGAAGGGCAGAGCTATGGGAGCCTCTCAGATATCCTCTGGGGACTTTGTTGTCGTGGCTGATTTCGTGCAGAAAACATTCAAAAACTATAGCAATGAGGCAGCGTAAAGCCCCAAGATAGGTACTAATTGTTCCTGTGCAGGAAGGTAATAGCAACCAGGTTCGGAGTTATTGATCCTGATGGAGTTTGACACAGTCAGAGGCAATTTTGAGGGGAAATTTGGGTAATGAATTAGATATAACTTTCTTTTAATAGGAATTTATAGGTCATTTAAGGCTTAATGATCTCTATCCAGAGCTATTGGCTTTGGAACCCTTAGGAGGAAAACACATGCAGGGAAACAGCCCAGCTTGCTGGCTGGGGAGAAGGAGTGAGTGCCCCGAGGACGTCTGCTTAGGAGTCAGACCATGCGCTGGGAAATAGGCTTCAGAAAAGCAAAGGATAAACAAGTGCTGGAGGAAGAGGATGCAACAGGAGTTCAGCTCTGTTGGGTCCCAGTGGGGAAAAAGCAATAAAGGCCACTGAGGTTAAGTAGTGATGTAAGAGCAAAGAATTTATATCAGTTTTGGAATACACATCTAAAAACATGAGCAGCCCGGTGGGGCGGTGAGGTGGGAGGCTTCTGTGTATAGTAGCACTGTCGAGCTACAGGCAAGGAAGGAATACCAAGTGTAAAATCGTGCCAAAGATTTCAGCTCCCAAGAAATGGCTTTTTACACCTCCGGTCTCTGGGGAGAAAGGAAAGAGAAATGAGAAAGGAGGGAGGGGAATATAGCAAAGGCAGATTGATTTCAACTGCTCTCTTTCTTTGCTTTCCACCAGAGAAAACGGAGGTGGAACGATTCCAAAGGCAAAACTCGGATGACTGTTGATGCTGCTGGGAGAGACCTTAAGCACTAAGCACGTACAGGCGGGACGTCATGTCACATTAGAAGTTCTCCAAATATGAAGCAAGAGTAAGATATATTTTTCACGAGGAGGACCTGGACGTTGCAGAGGTTAAGCTGCAGAGGGATAAACGTGAGCACGTGTTTCTGAAGAAGAGCTTCTCTCCAAAAATAGCGTCAGGAACGGGGGGGAAATTGAAAGCGATCAGAGGTTTGTCAGCGTTTTTTAGATTTTAGAATTAGAATTAGAATTAGAAATTAAAATAACTAGTGGCAATGCTTCATTGAGATATTTTACTGGGTTTGCCGCTTTGATGGTAATCTGCAAAACACGGTATTCTTAATGAAAATCTTCACGACTGAAGGGTCAGAAATCCAAAGCTAACATCAAATGTTTTCGTTCCCGTTGCCTGGGGTGGCGTGGTTGGTTTGACCTTTCTATTACTATTCTTATTATTGCAGTTTGACGTGTGAATTGTGTTTTTAATAATTTTTCACTTTGCTATATGCTGGCACATAGAAAGAAGCAAAGCCGTAGATCAGAAAGCAACGGTTACAAAAGGGCACTTTTTAATTGAGCTCTTAATAGCTGGACTACTGGCCTCGACCACTGCCATCTCCTTCCTAAATGGGAACGGGAAGCGCAAAACGTCTCTCTCCAAAACTCTTGCCTAGTACCATTATGAATACCTTGGTTAAGAGAGATTACGGAGTACTACAGGTGAGTGGCAGGGTGGAACTGGGTAGAAGTTTGTAACTACAACTTTCTTATGCATCTTTTAAAACTGTTAATTGGCTGTCTTTTAATAATAGTCTGGACTTTTTCAGAAACGAGTACCCTAAGAGAAGTAATATCCTGCTTGATGTTCCTGATGCGGTAGTCTAGTGCATATTGGTATGGGAAGGCTAGAAAATGATTTTCTTTGAGAGAAAGGTTCAATATTGTATTATTATTTTTTTGCTTCGGGCACTGTATCTCCCACAATGCAACGTGGGTGACAAAAAGTGACCCCTTTTTTCCCCTTAGATTTATAATTTTACCAAAGTCTGATGTTAACAATGAATTACCATTCCTGGAGCTCTGTATTTATCAGGAGTGGCAGAAGAGTTAATTGCATAGCCGGGGAGCTATGCATTAAACAACACCTGGCAATTTGTTTGGAGGGTTGTTTGTTGTTACTACTCCGATCAAACACTGCTGTGCTTCCTTTCGTGCTGTTGCAGCTTCTCCTCCACTTACTAAAAATAGTGGATAACAGGCCAGTGAACAATAGCGGCAAGGGATTCTTTTCCCCCCCCCCACGAGCTAGTTTCTGTAAAGAAATATTGTTTCTTAATTAATCATTTATCCACTTCATTAGGTATTGTCAGCAGCTGAATAAGAAATAGGGCTGCTAAGATGACGCACGTTCGTATTTATTTTGTTTTCTGGGGAGTTGGACATAGTTTAAACAAGCAAATGTGTTAGAAACGCTAAAAGCGGAGTTTTCTGACGGGCAGCACGTGGGCTGGGGCTCAGGGCAGGCCTGCTTTGTTTCTGGGTTTGTCCGTCCGCTGCCGCGTCACCAGCTCAGCTCTCTGGATCGTGTCCGCGCGATGCCCCAGCCTCCCACCTGGCACGGAGGTACCCTCTGGAAAGAGGATTTCTCTTCCTTTTCCCACCTCTTGCTTCTCCAGGCGTCTCTTACTGCACGTATAGACAGAGCCCAGCAGAACGCAGCTTCGGTCTTTTTTAGGGGTCTGTAGGTATTACTGCACCGCAAGTCGCCGGGAGGATAAAACTGATGTGGAAGTGACATCTCTACCTTAAATAAACAGCTTGGCTTCGAAAGGAGCTGGGCTCCCGCGGCTGCCACGGGCTGTAAGAGGAGCTTTGCTCTGCATGGAAGTGTGTTAGAAGGTTGGTCAGGGCCGTGTAGCTTTCTTTTCATTAGCAATTACTTAATACGTGATTAAGAAGTGGTTAATACGTGATTAAGAAGCGTTGGGAGCGCGCTGCAGGCGTGAATAATCTGGAGAAGACATAGTCATAAGTATCCTCTTGAGTTACTGGAATACCGTAAAGATGGATTTGCCGTGTATTAACTCTGTATAATCTGTACATTTTTGATACTTTATCTCACGTTTCCTTTAGAATGAGCTAAACCGAGAGATCGTTACCACTTTCGGAATAATACGGAAGAAAAAAGGTGGAACGGGGAAATGAGCTAAGTGTTCGTAAGGCTTCCTACGGCCTCCGGTAGAGATAAACGCGAGACCTGCTCCAGGATGAGATCTGCAGCGGGTGTCTTTGCTGCAGGATCTCAGGAATTAAGCGAGGCAGGAGGTGCTCAGCTCAGACCGGTTACCGCGTCTGTTAGGGGAAAATTGGGACGGCGTAAGGGCAGGAGCTGCAGCACGCTGGTTTCCTTCTCAGTGGGAAGGATGGAATAACCACGGAGGAGGGAGAGACCTTTCCCATCTCTGTTCAGTGCAATACATCAAGCCAGCAGTGTGGGAATGGCCCAACAGGGAGGTTTATTTCTCCTGCTCAGGGTTTATCCTTTATAAACTCTGTAGCTCTCAACCAGGGGACTACGGTAAACTTCATTTCAATCGGTTCACCAACTGATTGTCACATCTGGAACCCAAAGCATCTGCTTTGCTGATGGTATATTGGTTGCTCAGAGGCTGGAGAGATGAGAAGCGGATAGCGGCTGGCTCAGAGACTTGGCTGGGGAGGAGGCAGAACAGGCAGCGTCGGCGCGGACCTTGAGTGCTTGTGCCGGTGGGCACTGCTGGCCTGTAAATCGCTGTCACTCGGTGGTCTCCATTGCCCTCGGAGGGGCTGAACAGCTGCCCAATCTCCCCTCTCCCTCCCTCTGCCCGTGGGCCGTATCCAAGCTTGATTTCTTTACTCCCGCTTGCCGCGTTCATCCGGATCAAAGGTCTGCCGGGCTGTGGGTGGAAAACTCCCCAGCAGGAGCCATGGATAATAGCAGCGGCAATTCTGGTTCTTTGTTGGCTACTAATCGCCCGTCAGAGGTTAACGTGGGGCTGTTGCTGCTCTCCTAGCCCCAGCTGGCAGCCAGTCCGGTCCTCAGCGGACTTTTTAACCTCTGCGCTGACTTTCGTTGACAGTAGCTCATATTTGTGTAGTCACCTCTCACCTTGTCTCTGTTAAATGAATAAACATCTCTTCTTATTATTAATTCATCCCTTTTTTTTATTTTCTGCTGCTGTCACCCTGTCAGTCTCCTCTGTGGCAGAGACAGACATGAAATCCATTTGACTAAATATAAATGCAAAGATAAGATGGCCCAAAGGACAACACCGGGAGAAATAAAAGGGAATGAACCTCTAGTGCAGAGAGTCCGTTCCGTGATTTTTATAATTTCTTTAATGATTGTCTAGTTTCATAATGTTTCATGCAAATAAAAAGGACGTGGTACAAATGAAACACGGACTACCTTTTTATGCATTCGTCATCAGTAATTACTTTTTGCTCCATATATTCCAGACTTATATCTAATGACAATAGCTGAACACACTGAATTGATTATGATCAATTAGGAACCCTTTTTACCTAAATAGAGAACTCTTATTCATGATGGTTTTTTATAATCTCAAAAGTCCTTACTTAAAATTCAAAAACAAGAAACTTTGACCCAGGAGAATGGAGGATGTATTTAAAAAAACCAAACCCAGAAAACCCAGAAAGATGACTTAAAGCAAACCAAATAATCGAGCAACTTAGTCGTCATGCTGCCCACCGATCTTTGCTCTTATCCTTGCACTTTTCAGTTTTACGGAGGATGCGTAGTTCAGCAAAAGGTGTACATTTCTCCTGTTGAAAAGAAAGCGATTGGTGACGGTGATGCTCCTTGGAAAGGCCTCGGCAGAATCCATCGTGTAGAAGAGGCGGGGGAAGAGCCAAGCACTTGCAGATGACATTCCCCATCCCGCTTGATGCTCTGACTGATCCTTACAGACCTGTTGGAGGAGGAGCGCTGCTTTAGCGTTGCTTCGGAGTGGGAGACGTGAAGCTACCACAGCCCGATCTCCTCCGTCTTTAGCCCCCGAAGTCACGAGTGCATCGCTGCTGCACTGCAAGGGACACTCGCTCAGTACCACGCTTTGCTTTCCGTGCCGGCCATTCGGGGCATCCCCAAAACCAAGGCTTTTCTGCTTGAGCGTGTTCCCTCTTGGCCTTGTCCCGTGGATGGCTGGAGCCGGATCCAGGCTCCCCGCGCCGCGCGGCAGATCTGATGCCACCTAAGAAAAGGCGGCGTTGTTCACCCAACCCAGAGGCTGGCGGGGCTGGAAGGTGAGGGCTGTGGTTTCCTCTTGTCCCCATGTCTGCCTGCACTGAAAGTCCCTCCTCCTCCTCCTCCTCACCTCTTTGCTTATTGAATTCCCTTTGCCCACGTGTGATTTCGGAGGACGGTCACCGTAGGCTGCGCCCACGGGTCCAAGACGCAGACCTTGGGAACGGCAATCTAGGTTCACCAACAGACCAGCCCTCGGTGCTCTCTCCCGTCAAAACCAGTGCCATGCAGACTTGCCGTTGCATTCGAGTCGGCCTGGGAAGCTTCTTTTAAAGGATTGACACAGACGTTGGCCGTATTTAAAAACTAACATTAACCTGGGTCTTCCCTGACACTGTTCCCGTACCCTGAAGCACAGAAGCAGCAGCAAACTCTTTCAGAGACCAGCTTTGAAATGGACACCCGAAGGATTTAATTATTTCCCTGGGTCTGATGCTTGACAATTTCCAGCGCAACTCTGGCTGCTGGCGTATTAGTTTCAGCGGAGATTGCTGGCATGCAGCCGGAGCGAGAAAGTACAGGGATTAATTACAGGCCTGGCCACCTGCTTCACCTAGTGCGAGCTCTCTGAGTTTGCAGCCGATCTCAGGTTGGCAGGCTCCATCCTTGTGACGATGGAAATGGAAGTGGGCTTGTACGACACTGCTTGCACCAGCGTAATAAATTCTGAATGCGCCGCTCGATATTCCGCAAAATAGATTGGGAACGCAGAAGTAGATTTTGCTCATTAAGTCTGTGTACATTTCTGGAATGGAATAGGAAAGAAGTGATTAGATCCCACTCAGCCGCTTCTAGCTCCCTTTCCCTCGGGCTGTGACGACTTACGGAAGGAGAGCAGGGTGATGTGGGGTAGGAGAGCAGAGGCGGTAGGTGACTGCAGTTCAGGGAAATTTGCATTTTTTCAGGGCATTTGCAAATAAAGCGAGGCCAGCCAGCACGGACAGTTTCTCTTACCGAGGTACTTTTTCTCGTTGTCTGCTGCCTCCTCTCACTCTGGCTTGTAGCTTAAAGGACTGAAATGGCACTTTGGGATGAAGCTTTGCTCGCTCTCTGTCTTCTCAAAGCTTTTTTGTCAGAACACTGAGTTTCTCTGTGCCTTAGTTTCCCATTCTGCGGGGAAATGGGTATAATAGATCTTATTCCTTCTTCTGTCCTTTGTCTTTTGTGTAATTTAAGTTGTAAGCTCCTTGGGGTAATGAAAGTATAGAGTGCTTGCAAATGTGCTGTAATCTTGTCCTGGGCTCCTAAACTCTACTGCAATGGAAAGAATATAGTGATGAAGAGTCTGGAAGGCACTTGGGATTCAGTGATGACCTCCGTAATACATGCTCTCTGTATCACACCACGGGGAACGCGTCAGTCAAAGGACAAGAAGTAAGGCAATAAGGAGTTCCCTCACTCACCTTAACCTCCAAGGAAAGAAAACGGCAAAAGAGACAATCCTCTCTCCCTCCCGAATGCAGGATAACACGATTGCCTTTCACGGCAAATTAAATAAGGTTCACGTTCCTTGCTATGTTTGTTTCCCTACCTCTGCTGACTGCGCGAGGCCTCTCTCGGTCTCTCCAGCCACAGTCAGTCTCTCCCCGGCACATCAGGAGTCCGTCGGTGTCATCGGGCTGGGTGACCGCACAGGCTCTGCCGCGGGAGAAAAGCTGTTCTCGTGGGAGCGGCTGCTCTCCGCTATCTGGTCCTGTTTCTGTTAAAATTATCTGAGCCCTTTGACTTTTGTGAACGCGTGATGCGCCAGCAGATGATTGATGGGTGATGTTTTGCTTGGGAGCGCCAAGCAGGAGCAGGTACCAGAGAGGCGACGCTGTGATGATAGGGGTGGCGCAGATACCTTAATAGACAGGTAGAAAATCCGGGCTGCTCTGGAGAGGGACCTGAAGGTTTGATCCTTCTCCCACCTGCAAAATGTCTACCCTGTTGTAACTTTACCGGTGTGGATCCTCTTTCTTAGTAGGAAAAGGGAAGTAGCTTGGAGCGTTTGCTCAGGCGTTGCTTGTTATGCACCACGCTTGCGGACCGAGCAGTGAGATGCCTCAGTGTTTTGTTACCCGTAGACTTTTGATTTCTTGTCCAGTCTTTGCTATTTACAGCTATCTAAACTGTAGTTTTACAGAAGACGAATCGTGTTCGTGCAAACTCCGGGTTAAAAAGTGAAGTTTCTCTGTTATAATATGAATTGCAGTTGGTCGTTTCTTTCCATGCACATGAATCAGAAGAGGTTTGCCCTATCTTTAAAGAGGGTAGAGAAGAAAGATGCTGGAGTCTCAGGTCTGAAATGAAATTTAATTAAGCTTTCTGCTTTTTTATGGCAGCCTGGAGTTTGTTTAGCCTATCCTGGTATCTGAAAAATCATTATTAGACCAATAATTTCTGATGAACAGGTTCTAGGAAATGGTGTCAATTATAACTGTGTAGGACTTTGTTATTGCAGTCTATTACCTGTAAATGAGTTATTCAGGAACAAGAAGTTCAATTGATAAAAGGCAAAAAATCAATAGGTGAGATTGTTGAGATTAATTCTGAGTTCATAATGGATTTTTCCCCCATTGAGGTTTCCAAAAGCTTTTGTAGACTGTCTGTCTTAGACCTGAATTTAAGTTTCTTGGAGCCAAATTTGTGACTGAACTCAAGTAAAACTTTTGTAAATCCTCGTTTTTGCATTAAGTTTGTTAATAATCTCAAAATTACAGCCACTGGGGATAAATGATGCGAGCTATAAAAACACACTGGCCGGCCCTTCTTTAGCAGAAATTGCAGGAAGTTTTCTGGGTGCAGTCCATTAATGAAGGGATAGCTTAGTTTAGTATTTATGTTATTGTGTGTGTCAAGGATCAGGACGCTGTTGTGCAGGCTGCTGTACCGGCTCAAGGGGTCATTCGAGCAGAGAGATTCTCATCTAAATAGAGAAGAAAAAGGGAATATTATTCTCGGTTTCTAACTGGGCATGAGGAGCCTAAATGCTCTGGCAAGGTGGGGCCGTGGCAGGCGAAAAATTCGAACCTGCAGCATCCCAGCCAAGTGCCGGCTAACTGTCCGAGCAGGATTATTACTGGGCTTGTAAACAGCAGGTACCACGATTAGACTTCAGTTCTGACCTCGTACTTCTAGGCACCGCTGCCTTAAAAGCAGATGGGCAAAAAGAGCGTCATCGTACTGGGTCATTTTGATCTGACATGGGGAGGACTGGAAAAGCAATTGTCCCAGAGGACGTTTGTGTGTAAGTTACGGAGGAAATGGTGAAAGACGGCAGGATGTAATTCCTGTGTGCTGAGACGGAGACCCTGGCTCGTCAGGGGGTTGGAGCGATTACCCAGTTGTAAGTAAATGTGCAGAATTTCTTTTGAAATCCATTTTCTACTAACATGTGTGAAGTAAGATGGGCAGAGAAGCCTTTTCAGGCTTAGCCTTGGCTGTAAACTTGTCCCTGCCCTCCGACACTCTCGGCACTCTGAAACCCAGCACGCGTCTTGCCAGCCTTCCGCCCATCGCCCTCTCTTACCGTTGTCCTTGCTGAACAGTCCGTAAATTCTGGTAACCTGAAGACCGGAGGAGGGTTGAGCATCCTTGAAGAGTCCTTGTTCGGTCTTTTCGTGTGACCAGAACAGGTCCCTCAGGATGTTTGGAAAAAGTGCTGCTGAGTCTAGTCTTCTCCTACTGGCGTTTGACACCAGTGACACCCAAGTTTCTCATTTCCTTTTACCTTTTTCTGCTGAACCAGCGTTTCCTGGCTCTCCACCCGCCCACCTTGCGTTGTCACCGGTCGGAAGCTTAGAGCCATCGTCTGCACCTCCAAGCCCATCAATTAGTTTCTGTTTTAATCAAGGGATCATATCTTTCTCTTCGGGCCCATCAATCATCCCTGGCTCTTTGCGAAGCTGCAGTCATCCGTCCTTCACCTGCCTCATTACTCAGAGGAAGGTTGTGCTGCGGCGGTGGGCAGGGAGGTTGCTGTGCCAGCACTCCCCGCAGCGCGGGGAGATTGCAGCCGGCGGGGCGACCCTCTCCGGCGGGCAGGACCTCTATATTTCTTCCTTTCGTCTTCTCTTCCTCCAGAGGACTCAGGCCACTTGGGGTGAGCTTGTTTCTTACGCAGCTGTAGCTCGTTCCTGCTCAGGCTGGGCAGGGATCCCCATGAGCTGGGGTGGCACACGATATCGTTTGGCATCAAATAGGCTTTGGCAGCAGCTCTGCCTCTGCGACAGGGAACGGCACATACAAGAAGCCCGCTCTCAACAGGCGGTATCATCTGTCAGATCTCGTGCGTCTCTAATTAATTAAGCATATAGTAGACCTAATTAAATGGGAAACAACGCCCAAATCTAATGCCGTCTTTTCTGTCACTTGTTAGTGTCCTGCTGCTTGGTGGGGGGGGACGATGAAGTGTTACCGTAGACTTAACGTGCATGTAAATCCCTTTGTAGGGTTAAGGAGGGTACGACTAGATGCTGCTAAATGTCTTGTTCTCCTGGCTGGAAGTCCCAATGTCATGGCCTGCCCTGGGATTTAGGAAGAAAACACTTGTCACTGGTGTGAGAGGTGTCCCCACTCCCCGAGTCCCACGGGAGCATCTCGTTTTGAGCAGGGGTCGTTTGGAGCTTCCTCTGCCGCATCCCGTGGCTGGCTGACTGCAGCACTGCAAGCAGAAGCAGGGCTGCGACGCTGCTCGAGGAGAGGAGGGTTAACAAACAGATTCTCTACCTTGCGCACAGACGCGCGAGCTGAGCGAAGAAGCAAGTAAGACAAGTGTAGCGAGGCATATTTCTCATTAAATATAGCAACTGGAAACACAGCTACTGGAAAAGGGAGCTCATTTATCATATCTCATGGATGCCACTGTGTTTTATTACCTCTGGGGCTGTAGGTAAACTTCTGTCTTACTGGGTAACACAAGGAATCAGAGCGTTGTAGTTGCTAGGGTTTCAGCTCCTGTTTTAATATTTCCCGTCTGCTCCGTTGCAGCTCTTGTTAATTTTGTGGTGTAATTTTGTGCAACGTCATCCGAGCCTGTTAGGACGAAGCCCTCTCTGTGCCCCGCGGTGCCTCGGCTCCCGGGCGCAGAGACCTCCGTTGCCTGCATGGACTTAATGTTTGGATCTTGGAGCTTTGCACCCTGGAATTGCTGCTCTCCCCACCCTGCCCGCTCTCTTGCGTTAAGCCCATCCGTACAGAAGGTGATTTTTTCGGTGCCAACACTGGGCCTTAGCTGACCTGTGCAAGGCAGTGACAATAGCTGCTGTATCATGTATTTATTTATTTTACAGATAGCAGCAGCTACAAATTGAGGCCCTTTCAGTAAAGTTCCTGACAGGAATTGTCCTATTAAATTTGTGTGTGAATTTTGTATCGACAAGTTATCACCTGATGACTAAACGTTCCACTAACGTCTCATTTATATCAATTGTTGGGGTACGCAGGCATTAGTCTGCCTGCATGGCTGTGCTGCCCGTGAAAATGTGTGCACACTGGCTGAATAGAGTAAACTGCTGCTAAAAGGTCTATTCTTTTGTTTTAATTTTTGCTGCTGTTCACAGCTGGGCAGTTGGCATCACTTGTGCATCCTTCAGGTGTGGGAAGCTACCGCAGCTAAGCCCAGAAGGGTTTGCCACGCTCCTCTGCTGCAGAGGCTCCAGCTGATTCAAAAGCATCTCTGCAGCCCAGAAGCGTGGGAGCCCTTTGGAGTTCAGCTCTGGTGTCTGTTCCGTCGTGTCATTCTATTCTGCTTGATAAGGGGACAAAGATACAGGAGTCACAGCGACTACGATATCACGGGGCAGCCTAGGGAAGCTAACGCCCGTGGTGGTTCCTAGTCAGCCTTTTACTGCCACGCAAGAGGTGAAATGCCGGGATCCCTGGTCCAATTTTGAGGCCAGCTTGAGGTCCGTGATGGAGCATGACTTCACTGTGGCTTTGCTGCACGGACCCAAGGGGTGCTGACGGGCAGGAGAGTTGGTTTGCAAGCAGCAGATGCGGAGGTGGCTTACGTGGCTAGACCTGCCTGTGTTGAAGCATTCCAGGAATATCTCAGCGGGGATCCTGACTGCGTCAGCGCCCTCCAGGGAGGACACCCACACGTCATCCTGGCAGTACATAAAACATATAGCGTATATTTTAAAGCTCGCATATGAATGTTTCAGTCTACATGATGTATAGGGGCCAATAGAAAAGCTCGTCAACGTCGAAGGCTGACAAAAGGCTGCCTCTTTGCATGTTAATGCCTAGAGGTGTATTCATTTGCTTGATGTGTTCTCTAACCTTATGTGTTTATCAATCTTCCCCGATTTGTATATCAAATGCGTATCTTGTATTTATGCCGCCCTTCACTTCAGACGTCTTACAGTGCCGATATATTCTGGCAGATGCGCAGCGCCTGATTCCTTCCTTCCCAGCGTGCGGTAGGATTAATTGCTCCGTTTTGCCCACGCCTAGGATGAGCACGGGCGAGGAGCCGTTCCTCGTCCCACGTTAGGTCTCAGGCTGGCCCGAGCTTTGTCATGCTAATTGCTTCCTAAACATATATGGAAGAAATTGCAACCTAAATGATGGCCAAATCAAAGTGGTACCAGATAAGGATTACTGATTATGAACCCACTAGAGCTTCACGTGCTGTTTGCTTCTCTAAAGCCCAACCTTTTTTAACGTTCGGGATGACAGTTCTCTAAAGAGTAACTCGCGCCTGGTACGTTCCCCTCCGTTTTGCGACCGCCGTGCTGCTGTGTAAGAGGGGTGGGCACCTCATGGCACTGGCCCTGGTGGGATGGGGGTTCGAGTGGCTGGAGAAACGGCGGCGATACTTCTCCGTGGCTCAGTTGACCTGTTTTTTCAGCTTCCTGGTGAGGGTGAATTACAAAGGCAGAACAGATCTTCATGCATCAGCTGCAGCCCACTCAGAAGTGGAAAATTGTAGATGACGACGATAAATCTTATGAGGAAAAATGTCAAACACTAGTGAGCTTTCTAGTTAAAACATTGCTACTCCTAAGTGTCATATGGAAGGGAATCACTCTTTGCATGTGATATAAAAACTCATAGATATGAGAAAGCTACACAGCCCAGGCAGAAAAATCTATTTTTGCATTCAGTGTGATTAAGCACAAGTCAGTTCTGCTGATACGAAATGCCAGCCCAAAAGAGTTATGCAAGCCAGGTGATAATAGCTGTGGGAGATGAATTTTAAAACACCGGGACATCACGTATGAATAGTGGGTGGACAATTCATTAAGCCATAGTTTTGTTGCAGGGACAGAACTTGTCCATGTGTTTGATAGGAGAAGAGAAAACGGGGTGGAATGGGTAACAGAGTAATTACCCGTATTGTTGCTTACCGTTGTTACAGCAGGTCACAAGGAGGACATAACAGACTAGGTACCGTAAAGGGCATCTCTCTAATTTTCATGGCTTGAATTTGCTCTCTAGGCTGAGGTCAAAGATGGCTGTTAATCTTTGTAAACAGTTTTGGTGTATAAACTAGTTTCGTCTTCCTTTTTGTAAGGAAATGTGTACTCTAGGTATAAAAATAAACGATTTTTTGTTCTTTCTTAGCACACCTCTGCAGCAAATCCCTAAGTTATTGGTAGCGACTACCAAAAGATAGTTTTCTTCTTTGACTGGCTCAGGCTATGTTCAGTGTTGAGACTCGAACAGAGCTTATATAATTTAAAAATATTATATGAAGAAAATGTGAGAGTGGCTTTCTCGCGAAGCTATCCGTTTGCTGGTCTCAGTTGGCGAGTAAATGATTTTTAGAGATTATGTGCCTTTATGGTGTAACAAAAGATGTAGGGTAGAGTCTGAGGAAGAATTTTTTGTCGTCTTTTTCTGCCCTTGAAGGTTTTGCTGAATCCACCCAGGAAGAAAGACTCGGGTGTTAGAGCGCAGGGGGAACCCGCACGTATAAAGGAACCTGAACCGTCTTTCTCAAAACCCCTTATCCACCGCCTTGCCTGTCGGGTGGGTTTTTTGAGTTCGTGCCGTCGTGCACAAGTCAAGATCGTTTTCAGCCCTTCTACTCGAGCAGCTTGCGAGAGAAAAAAGCCCCTTTCATTTTTCACTAAGTCTGTTGTTCGACTTGGAAGCTGCCTTCTCCCCGACCCCCCTCAAGTGGCTGCAGGAAGCCCAGGAAATGCTTTTTTGTTCTTGGAAACTAAACCATATTACCAAAGGCAAATTGCGTACTAGCGTATGTAAGTAAATGTAGGCAGGAAAAGCATCTTTTCCCCTTGAGGAAACAGTGAAAACACACGATGCTTCCCCTCATTTTTATTCTAATACTCTGTCCCTCTGTAATAAATACATTGTCTTTTCCCTGCTACGATTGCTTTGCTCGGCTTTGCCACATCTGACCTGACTTGGTGGCCTCTTCCCACTGCTATACCTGTGTCTTCTTCCATGCAGCTGACTCCGCCAGAGAGTCCAGCGCTGCCCACTGTATTTCCCCCCATTTAGCATTTCTGAAAGAGCCTGACACCTCTTAGCGACTGGCCTTTGCACGGAGCTGGGTATGGAGACTGCTCGTGGCTGGTAGTCTGCCGGCTAATGCGTAGATCTGGGAGTCCGTAGACGTGTGCGTTGCTCTTCGTTTGACCCAGCTTGTGCCAGGAGACAGAAAAATTCCTCTGCTATGGCCCCAGGTTTCCCTCTCTGGAAATCAGGAGCAGCGATAATTTACCTCCACCGAGTACTCCAGGAGAAAATCCATGTTTAGCGGCGGAGCCTGTGACCTTAAAAGCTCGTGAACCTCTCTGAACTGGGACTTGGGCACGGAAACACCACCATAGCCAGCACCATCCACGTTCTCTGGATAGGCCAGGGATGTTGCGGTGGTGTCCGCTGTGATTTATAAGCACCTTCTTGCACACAGAGGGAAATACGTTGTCAGCGAGTTCCCTCTTAATTTGCATTCTTCCAATCTAATCAAACCTTTGTAAACACCAGCTCTCTGAAAATAGTAATCAACAGCAAGAGACACATTGGCAGGCCAAGGGAAGGTGAATTAAGATGCGTTTCTTTCTCCTATGCTAATCTTTTCCTAATTATGTTTTATTAATATTATGATGCAGACGCTCCCGTTCTTGTTTTCGCTCATCTTGTCCGTAGTTAAAATCAAATTGCAAATGAATGAGCCATATATTTGACTTAATCACTTAAGCCTCTGACTTTCATCATTTTCATAAGCAACCCCTACAGTCATACCAGGCTTGGGTATTTTTCTTTTTTTTTTTTTCCTCCTGTTTTTAAAGTATTCTTGCATGATTATTCTACGGGTGACATTGACATTTTGTTATGATAAATTGGCCGAGTCATTATCATCAGGAGACAGCTGGGTTTTCTTATATTTATAATAAGGTGCTTTTCATTCCAGAATGGGGCGGGGAAGCAACCCCTTTTTGTTTTAAACAGTCGAATATTGCAGCTTTTATGTCAGAATTGCCACAGAATAATGTTATATTCTTCCCTTTTGATTCGTGAGGGATGCTTTGAAAGGCCTAATCAAAAAGAAATTGGAGTCTTGAGCTTGGTTGTACTCTGTAGATGAGCAAGTCTTTGAAGTTGAACAGTCGGTAATCCGGGTTGTTCCAGACGCATGGAGTCCGGAAGACCTAGCGCAGGCCATTGTTTTTATGGGAAAGTATGGGCAGGACCCAGTGTCTTCAGATGCCATACGGTTCCCTTCGCTTCAGCGAGAACAGTTTTGGAAGAGAGAGATTCCACTGGTAGATGAGCAACAGTAGCTGCCCCTGTCTGGAGGGCAAGGTGGTCGGATAAGTGCGTAAGCTGTTCTGCTGCCGATGACAGACGGGTTTCCAAGATGAAATACAAACCCTGCGAATCCCGAATCTTTCCCAATCTGCAAGGCAAATAGAGTGCAATACTGTGCTATTTAATGTACGAGCTATCGACTTGGTTTCGGGTGGGCTGAGCGATGACCGTCGCTTCGCAGGGTACCGTTGTGGCTATAACAATATGTTTTGTTCTGTTTATGGGTTATTGTTCAGGTGCAGCAATGGAGGGGAAAAAAATTGTAAAAGAAATGTAAATGTATGTCACGCTGAATTTAGAAGCTTTTGCTCAAGATCTGTTTTGATAGAAGTGCCAAATTCTATCAGCTTAGTTTTTATTTCAGGTGGCTCTTGCAAATCCTCCCGCTGGCTTGTCCATCTGTTGGTGCTGATGTTTTTTATTTTCTGGGGGTTTTTTGTGGACAAATGAGGATACCCTTCACCACTACGGACAATTCTTAAAATATTGCCGATGTTCTGTAGCTTTTCAAAGAAATGTCAGCCCGTGAGTTTGTTTCTTTCCCAGAAGAAAGAAAATAATGCCTTAAGAAGAGAAAATATTTCTTGGTTGACAGAAACTATTTAAATACATAATTATCACTGGGAGGGAGCCATTAAGATGATACTTTTTTTTTTCACTCTGATGAATGTATTGAATTATTAGACGCATCAGAACCGTTTCTAGATCTAGCTTAAAGACAGATATGCAAATAAGATGTGGTGGCATACACTCAAGCTAACATACCCTCGCCGCAGTTGTGTGATGATGAAAGGGCTCAGTTCTGATCCCGCAGCTCCTAAAAATGGACGTAAATTCATTATTACCCAGGCTTCATTGTCCTGGATTTTCCCAGGTATTGCTGAGATGAGTCTGTGGACCTCTGCTTTTTAGGGGGTGAAATTCGGTTTTGCGTGGAGGATCAGTCCAAGTCCTGTGCATGCTTAAACACCACTCAGCGGTCGAGAAGAAATGCGAGGTCTGTGGAAAGCATAGTTTTAAGGGCTTGAGCGGAGCCGAAGAGGCACCGAGATCTCCTGCCAAGGACTCTGTTTTCACCCTGATGGCAAGGAGGAGAGCATCTTCATCTTTATTACATGCTTTATTCATCCTTTCTTGCTGTGCGTTTTTCTTTATCTTATCCAGATTTTTTTTTTTTTTCCCTTCTAGATCCAGCTTTTATCTAGTCGCAGAGCTCTCTGGTTTCTATCTGCACTCAGCTGTGGTCACAAAAAGATAGAGAATAGTCACTAACAAAGTTAGAGAGGCAGGGACTCAAAGAGCTATTTAATGGAATTGTACTCCAGAAAACGCCCCAGAGAAGGTGTATATTGCAATAAATGGCCGACACTCTTAATTAAATTGCCTCCATTGATGGAATGAAGTGTGCACGTCTTGCCAGAAAACTTGATTTTTCTCCTGCTATGCACAATATATTTGCTTTCAAAGATGCAAATACTTTCAAGAGGAGCAATTGAATATGCAGCCTGTCACACCGATCTAGGGACATGCTCAGGCTGAACACTGTGATCTATAGCGTAACACGTTGGAACTGGGAACCTGTTCCTGTTACTCATTAATCTTGAAGTGCTGGGAAGAGATGCCCTATGCAGCGTGACAAAGCGCATCAGACACGTAAAGTTAAAGAGCAGTAATTAGAGTCGCTCCTGGCTTTCCAGCCATTCCCGCAGCACTGCCCTGCACACACCAGCTCTCCCCGTACGTTTTCCCCGTGGTCCCGTGGCTGATAGCCCAAGTGACCCGGTCGTTTGGATCAGATACATCTCAGATAATTTCTTAAAACGAGCTGCACGTGCAGTTCCAGTCGGTTTCAGTAACAATTAACTGTGCGTAGGAAAAGATTTTCTTTAAGAAAAAAAAATAAGCGAGGGGTCTGCAACGTGTATTTTTCAACCCAACTTTAAGTGGGCAGGTTTCAATATTGTCGTCGCTCATCTTAGTTGCAATTATTCTTAATTGTAGAACTCTTCTTTGGTTTATAGATAGTAAGGGTGAGTCACTCCTAGGCCAGAAATGACTACCGGCTGTAAAAAACAGTTGATGGATGTTCAGGGCCAGCACAAGATGATCTGGTCTCAGTCCAGTTCCCGGTAGACGTGTATCCACATTACAAAAATAGGACATTATTAAATGGCCATTGAATTGATGGAGTCAGAACAAAGACTCAGCAGGCCATTAATACTGAGCCGGGATACTGGGCGCTTCCGTGCGCAGGGTACGACCTCCCCGCTGGGAAGGCACGGTGCTATGGGCACCCCTCCGTGCCTTTGACTGGGTCACCGGCTGGTTTCCCCATCCGTAAAATACAGATCGCTGCCCTTTTGGGAGAGCTGTGGAGATGATCGTCTAAAGGTTGTGACGTGTCCTGATCACAGAGGCGGCTGTGAAAATAGTTAATTCCTTATTTCTCGTTACCGTGATAGTGCTTTGGACACGTCCGTGTCTCTGGCCAGGCTGTCACTTTAGCGTACGCTGTCGCCTCCTGCCGTAGAAACTCCAGGGAACATCTTCCCTGAGAGATACCGGGTACTTCCTTACTTTCTGGCTGTGCTTGGGAGTATTAGAGCTGGGCTGAAAAAGGTGGATGTTGGCGTTCTTTCTCCTAAATCCAGCATTTCGTGATTTGTCAAATACAGACGGGCGCTAAAAGATCAGGCAGCTCCAGTGGTGGAGAGGAAATTCTCCGGAGGAGATTTCACAGAAACCTTAATTGCACGTTGCTCGGCGTCGTCGGTTGGGCACGCTGACGTTGGAGATACTGAGCACCTCTTTTTACAGCACAGTGAAGCCCTAAGGGCGACAATCAACGATGCCGGTCGTAGTCGTCTTCCGCTATTGCAGCACAAACATCTACTCTGTAAGTTAAAAGAGAAACTCTATCACTGAACAGCCAAAGAGGGCTCGCATCCTCTTCTGAAGACACGTGTTCTCCTCTGTACGCACGTTGCAGAAACATGGGGACAGCTGCCTTGTTTTTGTCCGCTGGGTTCTGGCTAACGCTGTGCGGTTCAGGGGTTGAAAGCCCGGCTGTTCGCTCTTACAGCTGAACAAGTTCTCCTTCATCTTTAGCAAAGCCTCAGAGGGAAAGCAGAGATAAAAATAAAAACCTGGTGAGAATAAAGGTCACCATGAGAGACAGGGATTCAGGATGAAAAGGCTCAAGAGAAAACAATGGGTAACAGCTCTCCAGGTGTCGGAGAGGAGAGGAGGGAGGTTTGTGCCCACAGCCTCTACTAATAAGCTGCCCGAAGGGAAAAGCAGCAATGCTGGTGAGGAGCGTTTGCTCTTTTGCTTTCGGATCAAAAGAGGACCGGCAGCAGCAGAGCGGGCTGCTGCTTACCGGACGGTGTGAGAGCAGCGGGGGGATACGTGATGGAAACATCCGTTTGTGCAGAACCTGCTGGAAAAGTAATGAGGTGCAGGAGAGGGGAAGAGAAGTGTCGTGTTATTGATTTAATTTGATTACACTGTTATTGATTTTCCGTTGTATTGGGAAGTGCCAGGTGGTTTTGCTTTTCATGTCCTTTTTATCTGATTTAGGTAATAATGAAAAGTCTTTGAAGGATGGGAGGAGTCAGAATTACCGGCCTAGATCGTATCGGGGGGCTTGTCTCTTGGGTTCTGCCACTGCCAGGCGTTGAAGAGGAAGGTGGGGTGGGAGAAGCTCAGCTGGTGTGGGATAAAGCAACCCCCTCGGGAAAGCTTCATCCCTATTTCTTCACGGCAAGGGAGGACCTCAGGGCCCGGATCACAAGGCTTGGTATCCCACTGAGCTGAATTAAGCACGACTGTGGTACCCCAGGCCGCCTTCGTCTTCTCCCCACCTATCCAAGAACTGGAAACACGTTTGGTTTTAGGGGTGGCCGTGCGGACTTTTGTAGGACAACGGAGGAGCTTTGCTTTTTGGTAGAGAAGGAAAAACCGAAAGAAAAACTTGGATCGCCGATGTCTTAATCCTGAGGTGGAAACCTGAATCTAGAACCTCAGAGCTCAGTACACGTGTGCGTGGCGGATGTATTTCTGTGTTCTGCATCCGCGGTGGGCTGAGCCCGAAACACCCGTAGCTCCTTCATGGCACCTCTCGCCCGTGTGGAGCTCGGTCTGACTCCGATCAGGGCTGACGGCAGCCCTCGGTGGCCTCAGGCGGGTCCCTCCTCGTGCAGAGCGTGAGCCTTCCCAAGGGAGCACGTCCCGACTCGAGCCCTACATCTCTGTCGCCCCGGATCCTCCCCCTGGATCTCCGGGCGATAGCTGCCAGCCTCTGTTTTGTTGTCTGTTTACTCTTTTCTCGTCTCTTGCATTCATGTATATTTATGTGAAGCTCCAAAATAGCCAAGAGCACTTTAATCAGAGGACTATCTGCAACCTAATCAGGGATAATACTAATCAGGAAGTTCAGAGCATGCGTTAGCACTTACTGCAGGAGGGGAAAGTTTACTCCCAACTCCAAAACAGAGTTTGGCGATGCGTCTTTTGCATTTGCCCCAGTTACCGGAAGAGAAAACAGAGATTTACTGTTTACGCCTGGTGTTTTAAAGCTTCCCGGCAGGAGCAATGGGTGCTGGATATGTCATAGGAGCCGGTGTTGTCGTGAGGAAATTATGCGAACAGCGCGATGCTAATCTAGATCCAGCGTCTCTTGTGTTTCCAACCGTAGGGATCTCACTTTTCAAGCCAATCTCTCAAAATCCCATCTTTTTTTTCTTGTCACGTGGCTTGGGTTGGATACGTGCTCTGGCTTGCAGGAGGAGGATTTTAATGCAGAAAAGCTGGTACGCTCCTTCTGTGTAAGTTTTTTTAAATCATTGACTTTGCAATCTTGATAACTAGGATTTTCCGACAGATTGTATTCAAAAGCGAGGAAAAAAAAGCTCTGATATAAATAAAGGTAAAACTTTTTAAGGTTTAGCAGACTTAAAATTAGAGCTCATGAGGGTTTTAGACCTGCCAGGCAATACCGTACATCTCTTTAACACGATGCCCTTTCTGGAGTTAAGGGTTTTTTTATTCTCACTCAGGCGCAGAGTTTTGCAGAAAATCCTTTTACATGATTCACATGAAAGTCTTCGCTTCCTGAAGTCTTCTCAGATAGAAATGACAAAAGCTCACGTTGTCTGCCCCATTTTTCAATTGCAACTTTAGGGGATAAGGAACCACAGTGCTACTGGATTATATCTTTAATGCAGATTTTCCACTAAGGTTTTATTTTTAAAGCATTCATCTCGAGCAATATGTGGATTTAAAAATAAATAAATCATCTCTCAGGTCACAATCCTGCTTCAATTGAAGCCAAAGGAGGCAGCATTAGGCAATAATTTCTGTCTCGTTAGCGCGCGTCTCTGCTCGCTGGATGTCTTTCTTCCCTCTCCCTTGGATTAATAAGAAACCGTGGGCCCGATCCCCTGCGGTGCCGGTCACACGGATGGAGCTCTGAAGCAACGTGTGCCTTAGGACGCACCAACTGTGCGCACGCACGGCAGTGACGGGGCGCTAGCCCGCAGCGGGGGGATGCCTTTCCCTTCTCCGCTCTTGGGAACGACGCTTCTCAAGCTGAAGCAGCAACGCAGGTACTCGTTCTACAAGTAGCGAAATGGGGTCCTGATGCCGAGTGGTTAGGCTGGCTCCGGTTCAGCGCATGAACCCAGTTTGGTGCCAGCGTAAATGTGGTGCCCTCTACGATCACGGCCGTCGTATTGTCGAGCTCGAGAGCCCGGCATCGCTTTGCCGGTGAAGGCAGGCCACGGGGGGACGGATTTTTCCCCTGTTCTGCAGAGAGCAGAACTGAAGCTGCTCGGAGCCACGGCCAGGTTACCAGCCCCGGCTGCCCTGCGGTAGCTTTCTTCCCAACCTCAGCTAGCGACGAACGTAACGTATGGCAAAATAGCTCTCGCTGTGGACCAAGCTAAATCAAACTGCCTATACATTTGTCTCCGGCTAAAACAGCCCATGAGACAGTTGCCCTCCGTCGCCATGAGCCACGGTAACGTGTGACGCCGCAGCACTTTGGTGGGTTTGAATTTGCAAGGGGCAAGTGGGCCACGTAAAAGCAAAAAAACTGAGCTGGCTGCGAGCGCCGACCCTCTCGGGTAATTATCCTTGTCCTCTCCCTTGCTTTAACGCTGGTGCGGTTGTATGAACAAATTCAAAGTAGCCGTTGGGGTGGATTTAAAGGCGTTGCAGTCCCGATGAGCTGACAGTTTATAGCCCTCCCACAAAGGGATTTTTTTCGGTTGTTTTAATCGCTAGCGCAAACTAATTACGTTCCTTTTTTTCCTCCTGTGAAGCAACAAAATGACAAAGCGGCGAAATAAAAATTTGTGTGATCTTCTTCACAGAGCAAGCAAAATTGGGTTTGCAAAATAAAATAAAGGAATCAATCACTTGCCATACACAAAGACTAGTTTTAAGTAATTCTCGAAGCAGGAGATGTTTTAGGATCAGAGAAGCGGCTGTAATCAAAACGCTGAAAGAAAATGGGATTCGTTCAGAAAACTTAGTACCTCATTAAAAATCAATCTCTTTTCTCCTCATTCAAATGGTGTATTGATTATAATACTTTAGCAGATCTCTTTATAGTTACGTTTGCTCGAGAGGGGGGAAAAAAACCCACGTGTCATATTTTCTGAAGTATTTAGCCATCTGTAGATGCAGTCTCATCGTCCAAAGATTTATGAAGAAAGTTAGGTACCTACTGCGGTAGTTGCATGGGGAAGGGCCTTTATGCAAGGGCTTTGTCCCCGTTCCTCAATTCCTAATTGTCGCCCCGACCCTCCGTGATGAGTTCGTGGCTACCCGGCGCCGCTTGGATCGCTCGCTCTTCGGCACCCGGGCAGTTCTCCCAGGAAGGTGCGAGATCCTTCTGTCCTTGCAGAGCGTAGTGCTAAAGATTTGCGAGTGAAAACAGGGAAACAAGCAGCTGAGAGGATAAAAGGTTCATTATTCAAATTCCATTTCCTGATTACCGGCGTGCAAACTCTCTTAGTTTGCAAGCAGGCAGCTCCCTCGAGCCTCGGCGCTCGACAATTATTTTTCCTCTTTCACCTAGCAAAGCTAACCCAGCAGGTATGGGCAGAGGCTTCGGAGTTCGTTAGCAGCGTTGTGGTCCTCCTTTCTCACTCAAAAAGCCTCTGAGCGTAACCGCGGCGCGATTGGAGATGACGGTATAAATCCGCGCCCGAGTTAGGCTTTAAATTGCGCTTCTGAATATATCTAGGAGTGAGCCTAAATATGAATCTCATCTAAGCATCCAAACGGTGACCTCTCCTCCTGTGTTGAATCCAGGCACGTCGGTACATGCGGCGTGAGTGACGCCGCCGCTCTTCCGCATAGCAGACACGTTCTTTGCTTGCATTTACCCGTTCAGTCATCAACAATTACGGCTGATGGTACCCGCGAGTGACACTCGATTCTCTTGAAAACTCTCTCCGTATTTCCCTGTCCGCTGCCAACTGCTAGAGACTGGAAAACCCGACGGAGCTGACAGCATAATCTGCTATTGATCTGCATTTACAGATCTAATCTAGAATAATCTCAAGCTTCCTTTAAGTGCCGGTAAGCATGCGATTTGGTTGCGGTTGCCTCGCTGAAAACCGTACTGCCAAAGTTGTCTCGTGTTGTCTGGGACCGGCAGCGCTGTCTCTGCCCGGTGCGGGGCCGAGCCCTGGGCTGCTGCCGCACGCCCCGCCGGAGGCTCAGCCCGGGAACTTCAGCCGACTGCGTCATCTGGGGCACGTTTTTGATAGCAAGAAAAATGCAAATGCGGCAGAGCTTCCCACTGCCCTGCTTGAGCAGCCATGGCAGGCTCTGATTTTTATAAGACACAGGTGCTAATTACTGGGAAACGGTTTCCGGAGAGATACCAGTCCCCTAAGGGGAAGTGTTGGGGGAGGCATTATTTTCCATCTAATCTATTAAATTTAGAAGCTAGGATGGCTGCCACCTGGGAGACCCCTGTGATTATTGACTTATGCAAGCACACTAATTTCCACTGCTACCTTGTCTCCGCTCTCCTCCCACTGCATTTTCTCCATTTATATGTCAGCTGCGTATTACCGAAATTGCAGACTTTTTTTTAACCCTACACGAGCACCCAGGAGCCCTGCCCAAGCTCAGGTTTTTGCTGTGACGAACTGCGCTGAGAAGGACGAAGTCGGTATCTCCCCAGGACGTCCAAATAGGCAGCCAGGTAGGAAAGAGCAAGAACGAAGCCAAGCCTAATATCACAGCTCTGAAAATAATGGCTGGTGTGCCTGGGCGTGCAGAACGTAAGGTTGTGAGCTGCCTGGAGCAGGGACGGCTCCGCCGGTGGTGCGTAGTCAGCACGTAACAAAAAAGGACGTTTCGTGTGGAATTTCAGTCGCAGGCCTGAGGCATCTCCAGGCTTCTCGATCTCACCAGAGCCGGGGTGTAAAAAAAAAATCAAACAATAAAAAAGCACCCCAGTGACTTTCTAGTTCTTCTTCCCAAACGTGACTCCCCACGATTCACCATCGCTGAGCCTCTGTAAAGCTTGCTTGGGGCAGGCGATGTCCTTGGGGAACCCTCCGAGTCACCGCGACATGTAAAAGACGCGTCGATGTGGCGCTTAGGGACGTGGACTTGGCAGTGCTAGGTTAACGGTTGGACTCGATGATCTTAAAGGTCTTTTCCAACCGAAACGATTCTGTGATTCTATCTGCCACCTTCTTGCTGCACCGTATGGCCCAAATAGACCTCTGACGGCTGAGTCATGGGCTTCAGCTCGGTCTATCACCGTGCCGTTGATTTCAGCGGGCTTTGGATTGGACAGTAAGTCTTTACGATGTGTTTTATTTCCCGCTTCCCAGCTCCTTGCTTTTTTTGGTTTAATGCAGGCCTTTCCATGTTACTTTAACAAAGTTTTATGTGTTTTAATTTTCTTTTATTACTTTGTAGCCGATTTCCAACTGCTTCACGAGACAAGTCAATGAGACAGAGCTCCTAATAAACCTGCATTCATCAATGCCTTGTTTTACTCTCTCTCATCTCTAACTACTATCCAATCACTTGGACAACTGATGCTTCTGAGCTTGCAATTAGACCCATGCTTTCTCCTTCTGATGAAGGAAGATTAATTAAATCAGTGCTTTTCAAGACTAGAACAAATGCAGGAACATTTTTGGCAATTTTCTCCTTCCTTTAAACCTGCAGCCTATTAATTTAAGACACCTGGCACAGGACTAACATTTTGCCCCGACAGAAAACAATCCACTGAGATTAATACACCGGAGCCTTACGGAAAGGATGCTTTTTCCTTCCCAAAATGCAAATTACAGAATAAAACGATGTGAGATCAGGGGGAAAGTTTATTGCCTTCCATCCGAAGAATAAGACGGACTTCTACAAGGAACCTTTCATTTTTTAACCACACCTAAGGGAGAGAGAGGATAACACGGTGATATACCGATATCGGCATTTATCTCATGGAGCATTCACGCTGCTCCATCATCTGAAACCCCCCATCATGCCAGTGCTGTACGTGTCCGCACGCACGTTTAAAAGCGTATCTCAGAGGCGCTACAGCCTAAATAAACAAGACAAAATGGGGAAGAGAAAGAAATCCGTGTGATTCCTATTGTGTAGAAAAACTGAGTTGCAGCAAGACTTTAGATACAGAGAATGGGAAACCTGGCTAAGAGGCAAAGAGTCAGAGGCGAATGAGTGCTGGTGCGCTGCTGAACAGGATCCCCGGACTCTCTATACCTTTAATTTCCCTTCACGTGGGCGATGGGCAGCTTAGCACCGAACCGTAAGAGCTGCGCGCATCTCTTGGGACAGCGGTGTGCTGGCTCTTCTCCCGGGGTCTTAGCGAGAGCCTGCGTCTCTCGTTCGCGCCCGCGTTCGGACTTCGATGCAGATAAATGAATTTGAGTGCAATTCTGCCCAGGGTGACTTACCCCCCGTGGGCTCCGGTGCAGTCACTAGAGGCAACGCCAAACGCTTCCCTCTTTAAGTCCTGGAGAAGATTTTTCCAGTTTGTGCTCTGGCGACGGGGGGTTTTAAGTAACTTTGGGAGGTTTGCGAGAGGGCGATTCCCCTTTTCTGAGACTTGAGAACAGCTCGTGCCTCTTCGTACACCGTGCTTCTCCAAGGCAGGTTTTTCTGGGGAGAAAAAGGAGATCAATTGATCTTTTTTGTAGTCTATTTGTGTGAAGAAACATCAGAGATAACAGAAGACTAATTATTTTCCTACACTGGCGGTTGCCAAGAGGAAAGTTCCAGGCAGCGCAATTAGCTTGTGACAGGTATTCTCCGTTTACTAATTACTATATCTTTCAGACCCTTTGTTCAGGATTGGTTGTCCGTGTCCCAGCTGCTGGTATCATGCGGACTTCTTCGTTTCTGCGGTCGCCATTAGAGGTCCAGTGAGCGTCCGCTGAAGCCAAAAGAAAAGCGTGACTTAAAAAGTCCGGAGAGGAGTCATCGCGTTGGGTGGAATTCACCCAGGCAGGGTTCAGTAGATTTTTCCTGGGCGTTGTTAAGTCGCCCAGATGTGAAAGACCTAAATCCTCCTCTTCTCTTTCTGTTTTCTGTTAACTGATGCTGACGAACCGCCCAGCGCCAGGTATTCAATGAGACAGTTTCGGCTCCTGGGCTTGGCCGGCAAATTCTAACAGTGCTTTTAGGAGATACGTGTGTCTGTGCACCTCTGCGTCGATCTGATAACCACGGCTGAGTGGTTGCTCGGTAGGTGTCATGGTATTTTTAACGATCATACGTGCAAAAATATATTCCTAACATCATCTCTTCAAGTACCAGCGACTGGGCACCTGTACTGAACCACAGGTAAGGGACTGCAGGTAACTTTCATTGCTTTAATAATCTTATAAACAACACAATAAGCTATGTATACTGCAGAAACCCTTGTGGGATATTCCCTCTCTATTTCCCAAAAGCTAATATTCGTTACCGTGCCTTTTCAGCCCTAGCCACCTCTTCATTATCGATCTTTCGGTCGGTGTGGGCGCGGTTTGCACAATTCTGTGTGCTTATATCCATTGCCACCGCCTGTCCCCTCGCTGGTTTGTCAGTGTCGGTATCGGCCAGGGTTGTGTTTCGGGAGCTTGGGAACAGTTTTGGGCGCTGCTTGGCCAATCTTAAAATGTGCAGAGTCTCCGTTGGCGTCTGTTGTCCACCCACAACCTGCACGTTGCAGGGGTTGGCTCCAAGCGCCGCTTGACGGTGGCCCACGTGCCGCGTTTGCTGGCTGAGGCAGTCTTTGCGTGGCAGAAGCTGTTGGCGTTAGCGTCCTCTCTTTTTGGAGGGGGCGAGATGACAAGCACGTTTGTCGATGTCAGTCGTTGCATTTTCAGAGACGCAGACGGCATGTGAATCCCTGCAATTTTGGAAGGTTTGTTGAAGCCTTCCCTACTTGTCCACGCTGCAGGAACAGTTTGCGTAAGATATAGGGCTCCTTTCTTCGCAGAGGAAGCTACAAGAAGAAAAAAAACGCAAGCCAAGCGGCGCGCTGTGTGTGTCGGTTCCAAGGCAACGTGCTATTTTATTACCGTCAGCAAATTTTCCCCGGGTCTGCGTTCCAGCTCCCTGCTACAGTCGGGGAGATCTGACGGTGCTGAACCTGAGGCAGAGCACGAAGATACCTCTGGTTTAAGCTGTGATTTTTTTTTTTTTTTAATTAATTTATTTGTACCTGTGTTTTAAGGCATGGAGAGTGCTGGTAAAATACTACGTGCATCTACGTCCTTTATCTGGGATGCTCTGAGATGTTCAGGTTCCTCACAGCGATCTTTGATTAGCTTGAAGCAGAAGAGTTCCCCAGATCTTAGTTAATTGAAACACACATCAAGGAACTACATTCATAAATGAGTCGTTTATAAATAAGACAGCAAGGAAAGGAGCTTGGCAGGAGTAACGGCGAGAATCGCTAATATGGGCCCGGGCTCCTCCAAGTGTGCACCATGCATGAACACGCATCAAAAATTCTCTGGTGCCACGAAAATAAGAGCAGTGGTAGCAGATGGATAAACACAACTAATACGCCGTAATCCAATTTTCAGTTTGGTGACAATCTTGGAAAATTCAGTATCGTATCAGACGTCTCTGCTAACTGATACCAGTCCCTTTGGCCCAGGCGTTGCCACTTGACGGCACCCGGCTCGTGGGCTCTAAGCAGGAAGACCCTACAGAGAGGAAGGCTTGAGTAGGATTGACGCTGTCTGGTTTTGGTTGTTTATGTCTCTGAGCATTAAAAAATTAATGTCAATCTCTGATTCTTTGCCCCATCTGCATAACTTGTCACCTCTCCAAGGTCAGAAAGTGCCTCTTACTCTGTGTGCACGCAGCGTTTATCGTCAGAAGATCTGCACCTTGGAAGTCTGCGTTAGCATTGCTCCAGTCTAAATATAGACGTAAGAAAGAGTGTCAGTGTCGTAAACCATCATTATCTGTAAGTAAAATGTTTTCCAATCCACAGATGAAAGAGCTTTTCAGTGCAAAGCATTGCTATTACTGGAAGTTACTTCTTGTTGGGTTTTATTGGATTTTTGAAAATCATTTTGAATGTCTTCTCCAGCTTTCTGGCTAATGTTTCACGTGGTATACCGAGACACCTAGATAGCGCGCACACACACTAACTCTTGCCACAGTTTGCGGTTTATAAAAGAGTGTAATACTATTCAATATTTTCCTTAACAAACCTTCTCTCTGGAGTCTTGCACTACTCATGCAAAATACTGAGTTTTCTTTTAAAACTACACCGACGTTGCAGCTGAAAAAACCCCACCTGCTAATCAAAGGTAGGTCCCAGTTTCTACCCGTGGTTCTCAAGAGCTTTCGGAAAGGCTTTTCCTGTGGGGAGGCTGAGGCATGAACGGGCAAAACGATTCGCTTGTGAACGCTGCTGATAGCGTACGCGACTAAATACTTTGGTTTTCCCTTCTTGGGACCAGAAGCGTTGGCCCTGTTGGTTACACCCTTGGTGTCTCCTCTTCTGCTTTCCTATGGAAGGAGCCTTGTGGGTCCCTAAGCTCCCAGCTGGGAGCAGACCTCTCTAGCTGGCGTAAGAACAGGACTCTTCCCACTTCGGCATCCTATCGCCACCAGCAGCAGCCAAACGTTTGCGTGCGCCATGCAGGGATGTGAGCAAACATATGGGCACGGAATCGAAGCACACTCGGTCCGTATCGATGACGGTTGAGTCATATTTGCACGTTGAGTAGGAGAGGAGGCTTTGGGACTGTAATAGGAACTGACAAGTGAGCTTGCCCGTCTTCAGCAAAATTGCCAAAGGGGTTGCTTTGATTTAAATCCACCATTTACTCGATCTGGAGGGGGGAACGGGAACAACGGGATGTGTTGTTTCGCAGGATCCGACCCTGCTTGCCTGCCTTCGCTCCACCCAGATGAAGCCACCCTATGTCAGGTGAGCCCTTTGCAGCTGCTTCTGCTCACCGAGGTGGAGTTTACGAAAGCAAACGGATTTGCTTTGGAAGCAATCGAAGTTGGATGTGATGAAACGAATCAGGCGCTTGTAGGCATTGCAACTTTGGTCTCCCAGCCCAGAGAATGGGGGGTCTGCACCCCCGTAAAGGACCGTGCCACTCCGGTGTGCGTAAGTGCGGGTTGTCCGTACTGGAAGCATTGCTGGTAATCCATAAACGTACCGACGTGAGAAAGGCTTTGACTCTGGCTGCCCTCGTTACATCTTCTCCGTGGTCCGTAGGGAAGTTCAGGCTCCAGAGCTGCCAGCCCAGCATGAAATTCCCATTAAAACACATACAGTTCACAGCTCCGAGAGCCAGGGGGTATTAGCCCTATAATTGGGCAGGTTAGACTCACGCTAGAGTTTAATGGCAATTTACATCTCTCTCTCGGTCTGATGCAGAAATATTAACACTTTGATCAAGGCCTTTCAGTCTTTCAGCTCTTTATCAGGCACGGTGCGGAGCCAATTCTCTCGTAATGAACCAGGGGACCCAAGTGTTTAAGACATCAAAACTAGGCAAATTTCCTTTTTCTTTTGTTTTAAACCCTTCCGACTGCGGTTTAAACCCGCCCTTTTCATACGTCTTCACAGCTCTTGCTATGAATGAATAAACCAGTTAGGGACATTGTGTTTGTAAGGCTAATAATAATTAATGCATTGATTAAAAACAAGAAATTATGCAATTGGAGCAGAGGAGAAACCCAAACCCTTTTCTACAGGAGACTGCTTCCTAGAAGGTTTCCTTCTGTGACGGAAATATTTACTTGCAATCAGAAAAACATTTCTTTCTAGTGGAAAAATAAAAAATGATTTTCTCCGCAGCCTAATGGGCAGAGGCATATGTTTTTAATAAACATACGGGAGGATATTTTTTCTGCAGTCAGGAATTAGTATTCAGGAGCTTTACAAGGCTTATACATCCTCTGCGCCTTTTCTTTCTGAGGGTGGAATTAAGGCAATTTTCAGCCTGTGTCCTCTGAAGTCCTAGTAGTTTCACTGAGTCGTTCCGTGATCGTTGCGGCCGTGCAAGTGTTTTCAGCGTCTGAGCTTTAATTACGCTGGGGTTCCCCCGCTCTGTGGAATTGCATTCTTTCCCTGTTGCAGCAGGTTTTTTGCCATTTTTTTGGATGTGATCTTTGATGGAGGGAATCTGCTGCGATCTTTCAAACTCAGTTGTCTTCACTTGATGTCTTTGCCTCTGCTGCAGAGCCCCATCGTGGAAAGAGCCCCCCCAGTTACAACCTTGGGATCCAGGTCCCTTCCATGTTGTGGGTGGTTTTCCGGGGCGGGGGGGGAGGGTGGTTTAAGGGGCTGATCCGAGGTCGATGGCTTTGTAAAGAGGTTTGCACCAGTTTGAAAGTTGGATCAGCATCATAAGGCATTAGGATAATATTTGCTTTATAAATGCAGAACAAAATGATGGCTCTTGCCGTAAAGACTGAGCAGCCTGCCCATCGCCTAGCGTCTTTTAGCCTCCCACGGACTGAGGTGCCCGTAAGCACCCTCTGACCAGGCGATCACCAGCTTGAGAAGATGCTGGGGTGGGTGGAGGGGAGCCTGCCGTACATTTCCCTCCTCATTCCTTTTTATTCAGAGCACAGCATCGTTATTAGCAATGAAGTTTTTATACTTTACAGTTAGCCCAGCCAGGTCATGATGTGTTATAAATCTTTGACAAGTCAAGCACTGCTTCTTGCTGGGTACAGTATATGCTTGGCCCCATTAAGAATAATAGCATGAATAACCATAAGCCATTAATTTTGACGAGATCGGGCCCGTATCAGCTTAAAAAGAGTGCACCGATACCATGGGAGACATTTGGCTATTTCCGCTGTTCATTCCCTTAATGAATAAAAATATGGAAGTAGCTGCAGTTTGCCTGACGGACAAGCGCCCAGAGCCCACGAGAAAGTTTGTCCTGTCAGCGCGTGCGGGGCGAAAGCGCCGAGAGATTGCTGCCGGCGCTCCGAGAAGTTGCAGCCGTGGAAAGAGGCACTGACCGCACCCCGCACCGAGCACCCCGGGCTCTGCGAAAGGCCATTTTCCTGCAATAATAAGGAATAAACCGCCCCGCTTTCTCATTCGAGATCGGCCAGAGAGAAATCCATCAAGATTCCCAGGTTTTGGGGATCTTACTTTACGGAGAGCCAGCCAGAACCCGCTGTCCGACGCCGAGATGTTAGAAGTGTCTCCCTCCTTAGCACCCACTCGTACCACGTTCTCGGTAGCTCGCTGCGCCGTTCGCTAGCCCCTTGCTTTTACCTGCCCGCGGGTTTGGGTGCTTGTAGCTATTTTCAGATTTCCCTTAGAGAAAAGATCCCTTTCGTATTTTTCCTCTGGCAAAAAAGCGGGCTGGGACAGTTTGTTCCCTTGACTTTCAAATGCTCGGAGTGGGAGAAAAAATAAAGGGGAAAAAAAAGGAAAATAAAAGGTGGAGGGAGGAGAGTTGCTGCCAGAGTCCCGCATGTGTTCTCTGTACGGCTGCGGGTATCGTAGCTGCTGCTGTCATTTAAAGCAAGGCATTGTTTTGTTTAAAAGCAGCATCTTCCCTCGTTATTTTAAATATCTCTGTGCAAGGCTGTTGCGTGTTCGCCTGGATACGCCGAGTTCCTCATCAAAGTAAACACCGTTGTGCCGGCACCGAGGGAGACGATGCGCAATTATGAGCTTTTCTCATCCCATCTCTTCTCGTTTCCAGTGCTCCTCTGGGATCCGCAGTGGAAATGAGGAGGGCAGGAATGGCAAAAATGTATATACTGTGATGGTGAGGGAGCCTTTATGCTTGATTTAGAGGTTGATGGATGCTATTGTAGCACGCCTGTGGATGCCTCTTTCTATTACATGGGTAAACCCGGTGGGCTGAGGATGCGTGACATCGATCTGCCGGGTCTGGGGCTTTTTGGAGGGGTCCCGCTTCTGCCTGCGTGCAAACCTCAGTGCCCTCATGCCCGCTGCACAGCAGAAGCCCTCGGTACCTTCTTTTACGGAGGGCCGCGTCCGCGTGCAGCCTTCAAACCAGCCGGTCTCATGGTCGTTACAAAGGACCCAAGGATACATCAGCCCTTGATGCAAAAGCAAGCAGGAGGCGTGCTAACCGGGCGCCTGCTTTTTCTCTCCTTGTTTCTGGTTCTGCACAAGATAAAGGCATAAATGTCTAAATATTTGGGGTATGACTCACTCCTTGCATGTTTTCCCATGAATGGCGTTTCCCATCGTTAAGGAGCCAGGCTTAAGGCACAGGGGAAAGGATAGAAAGGTTTTAAGCTGTGTAATTATTTCATAACGAGCCTCTGGTTTCTGGGGTTCGGTAGTCACTTGTTCCCGTTATTCTTACGTATGAACTCGGCAGTGACGATTTTGTCGCAGTGGCCTGCTGCTCACTTCTTAGCTGGTGCCAGAAACGTGTTGGGTTTCCAGGTGGTTTTCTGTTCAAGTATTTGGCAGACCACGAGCAGCCGATCTCAGATCAGACGAAAGTCGGCGCTTTCCCTCTGGCATGGCTGTCGTCCAAGCATTTCAATATGTAATTTCCACTAATTTGCAGAACCGCACTGTTAATTACATGAAAGATTTACTTACAGCTACCCCTTCCCTAACGTTCTTAATGCCTGCATTAACTACGTTGCTTCTCGTTTATAACTCTCGGTCACCCGGCGAGATGAAGATGACGTAGTCGATGCCCTCTGCTTGCTCAAAACATACCGTCCCGTGCAGAGCACCATTTAAACGCGGGCAGGTGGGTTGAGGCCATCTGAGAGTCCAGGCGAGAGGGTCCAGCAGCAAATCTCTTTTTGCTGGGAGGCGAGGGCTCTGCAAACCACCCTTACGCACCTCCCGCGTGTACCCAGCCTCCTGCACCTCTGATCTCGGTAGCCTCAATCTTCCCGATATCAGCCTTTCTTTCTCTTCGTTCTCCTCTTCATTTACCAGAGGGTGAGGATGACGATAAGCAACCGCCTTTTACGCCCACTTTTTGGGAGCTCTTCCTCCCATTCTTAATTTTTCCACCGAAGCAATAACTCAGCTTTGATCAGAGCATCCTTACAGGACACGGATTATTGTATTCCACCTTGTGCCTAATAGATCCCCTACAACCCTGCGCTGGCAGGGGCAGAGGAGCTGGGGCAGTTACAAGGGCGGCGTGGATGCTCCCCGTCGGACAGGCTTTCTCGGGGCCCCCGGAATTGGGATTGACAATGAAATATCTTCCTCCTGCGTCTTATACTCGGCCGCAAAGAGCTGCAGCCGGTTTCCTCGCCAGCACTCGGAAATGACCCACAGTTCACCGTTCAGCGGGAAGAAGCTGCGAGATGAGCTCCCGCCTCGCCGCCCGGTGTAACGGCCCCGGTCCGGCCGCTCTCCTTGGTGCCCGCGTCAGGCAGTCTGTCACCGGCGCAGTTTCACACTCAATTTCAGTAATTGCTTGGCATAATTTCTATCAGGTGAAGAGTAGGAAGATGGTTGTGCTTCACCAGAAGACGGGCTATTCATCATGAGAGCTATCTGACACCGGGACACGGTCCGACTTGTTCCTGTCTCCCGTAGGGCGCCTGCCAACATCCCTAGGCAGCACCGTGGGGACGGCAGAAAAAAGAAACAAAATTCAATTACGTGGTAGTTTCCCATCGACACGCTCCTTTTTCAAATTATTTACTTAAAGTTGTGCCCGCCGTGGGCGAGGTGCTGGGCAAAGACACGGGAACCGCTCCAGGGAGCTCATGGTCTGCGACGGGGCACCTTGGAGCCGACCGGGGAGAGAAGTGGGACTACGGCACCGGGGGCTTTGTCCCACTCAGATGACCAGCGTCCAGTGCACAGACCTGCTCCCGCTCTCTGCTGTATTGCGCTTAGTCAAAGCTGCTAATCACGGCAAACGCACCCGGCCGGCGCGGTTTACCTCTGCAGAAAAACAGCAGGCAGATCGACCTAGACCCGGTTGTTCAGATGCGAATGCCGCCTTGTCAGGTTGCGTTACCGGTTAAAACGGAAAGGCACAACGCGACCGAAGCCAGGCGTATACAGGTGCCAAAAAAAGAAGGGGAAAAAAAAAAAAAAGGTGAAAGCTGGTCCGGACTCGTCAATAACCTGACGCACAGCCTTGCCCGCGCTCTGAGTTGAGAAGACGCAGCAACGATCAGCACGCGGGTCAGGATTTCACCGGGCTGTCCAAGGAGAATTTACTCTAGCTTCTTCCTAACAAGAGACAGAGGTATAAAAAAAACAGTACAGTGACTTCTCTTCAAGCCATAGCTGTGTAAAATATTGTTCATCAGAGCTATAAAGGTTACCTCGGTAGAGGAATAACGTCTGCAGCTTTTTGGCTTGATATTCCTTTGGGCAATGCATCTGTGAGTTTGTTGAAGGCAAGGAGAAAGAGCTGGTGATGGGCAAGGGGCGACGCAGCACCCCCGTCGCTCCCGGGCTTGAATTGAGCATCCTCATTTTTCCTCGGCTTTGAGTTGCATCCGGTTGATACGGGTGTGTAAAACAGTCAGAAGCCGTCCAGCGCTGGGTTATAATACTAAATACCTTGGCGGGGCCGTGTCACGCTGACAGCACGTTACCCCCCTAGCGTCGCGCTGCACAAAAAAAAGCCACGCAGCCGCCTGGGGACGCGGCAAAGCGTCGATGCTTTGCGCTAGATGAGCGAGCTGAAGGATGAAGAGGGGCTAAGCAACTGCCACGAGACCTGACAATCCTATGTCTCACTTCTGGCTGTCACCAGATGGTTAAGAGAAGGTCAAGCCTGAAATAGTTTGCTCTAGAATAGACTGATGACAGGGAAGGTTTCCTAGCGCTGATTATTTCTCAGTCATTCCTATAGAAGGCCAGGAAATCTTGACTAGGACCAGATCCCTGTGTGTATCCAGCCTGTGAATCCTGTCTCCTATTTATAGGATGCACAAATGGCTCAGAGCTCCGGGATGCGTAAGGGCACCCGACATTCTCTGTTGATCGCCCGCTTCCCCCTCTTCAAATAAATCAGTTCCGTCCCGAAAACCCAAGCGAGTGCTGGGGAAGGAGACTGGTGAATAATTGACGTAACAAACAAGATTTTTATTTCGTTTGGAGCTTGTTAGGTTACATTTGCATAGCTACAATGTCAGATTCATTATTCGTGAGCATAAACCGCAGTGACCCCCGCCTCCCCCACTTGCAAACACCGGCTCCCGGAGTCCCAAGATTAGACATCTTTCTTGCTGCTTTAAGCAATTTCTCTTTAAAAGGAGCATGGCAGAGTGACAGCCTGATTTTTTATTCATGTGTGGGTCTTTTCAAGGCATAACATTTACCACAGTACATAAAAATCAGGCTCGCAGGTCGTGGGGGGAGAAATGACTTAAGCAAATTGCGTTTAAGAGGAGTTTTCCGCGGCGGGTGTTGGCAGGGAGCAGGCACGTCCCTCCCGTGGTCCTGTCCGTTCTCGCCCGACCCGGAGCAGGGCATCTCCCGTCGCACAGCAGCTCCTCTCCCACCGGGCGACACACGTTGCGCCCCAGGCGACGTGGGAAAAGGGCTGGGAGCGGACTACTGCCCCGAGCAACGAGCCCCATTTGTGTTTGTGTCTCCTAAGCAGGGGGACTGGGGGGCCCGTCCTCTGGCAGATGCAGCGTACAGCCCTTCGGAGGACAGGCTGACGATTCAAAAAGATCCTGTTCACTGGAAAAATGGGCTGGAGTCGAGAGGATAAAGGCAGGTGGGTGCCGAAATGTAAGTGGGGGAAATATCCGGCTATGCAACGTTAGCGCAGAAAGGGATGACGGGGTAGCGGCACAGCCCGCAGAATAAGCTCACACCGTGATGCTTGTGCACCACCGAAAAAAAGTGACCGAAAACCAGACGCAGAAGGGTATCAAGCAGCGCGTTGTATGTAAGGCACTGGGGGTAGCTATCCCGCTCGGCGCTGATGAGGGCTCGGGGTCAGCACGTGTTTGGAAAGAAAGACGTCGGCGGGCCGGGGAGGGAACGGGCAGAGCGGTGCCGGGAAGGAGAAGGCAGCGAGAGGACGGACCGCAGCTTGAAACGCCTCTACGTATCGCAAGGCCGACGATCAGATGTGCTCCGTAGCCACTGAGGCAATGACGGTCTTGGCTTAGTTTGCAATTAGGGGAGTTGCATTACTGCTTTAGGAAAATCCTCCTGGGAAGAGACGCCGAAGCCATTTCACGGGACCCTTCGACAAACTTCTCTCAGGGATGGCCAGGGCTGAGTCCTCCTCCGCGCGGGAGGAACAGCAAAACGACCTGGGGGTCCGGCCGTAAACACCAGGAGGAATGAACGTCAGAACAGCTCCCTCTATCAGTACGTGGCCTGCAATGGAGAAATAAAAAAGATATTTCTGCAGGAGTCTCGCATTGTTTCAGGACACCATTAGCATTTTTACCACCAGGAGGAGGGGATCAGAAGCCGTTCTGGGAAGCGCTGCCAATCAAACAGTGATTTGCTCTTGGCGTGAGGCGCTCTCCTGCTCTCTTACCCAAAGAAAAAAAATGTAATCAACACAAATGGTGCTAAGAAAAGTAATTAAACATCTCAAAAATGCTAGAGATTGCATTTAGCCTGTGACAGGCACAAAAGAAAGATGCTGAAAGGGAGCGCTTCCAGTAGGCAAAAGCGAGACCGTGCTAGGATGCTAACTGCTGGATATCTTGACCTTTTCTTGCCGTTCAGCGGCAAACAGAGACAGGAACGTGCCAGCCCCGCTCCTCCCTGCGCCGTCACCGTGTCCCTTCACCACTCACAGAGCGGGGACTGGGGGGGGGCGGAAGGCAGCGGCAGAGCCTTCGCGCTGCCGTCGTCCCCCCTCGTGCCCAGGTCTCATTCACGGCGACGTCCCTCCCTGAGAAACTCTGCGCGGCACCAGGCGAAAGCGAATTTAGACTAGAAGACAGGACAGGCTTAGGGCTGAGTTATTTCTCACGGGTCTGGCTCAGGTTCGCTCTGAATTTTGGCCGGTGGCAGCCGCTCCGAGCTCCCGCGCCTCCGCAGGGGGCAATAACGCTGTCACACAGGGGTGGAGGGAGAACACGGCGTCTTTGGTCCCTGATGGCCAAATTATCAACCTGAATGAAAACCTCTCTTCTATTCTCGTTTTAATCAACGGGAATATATTCCGGAGAGACGCACAGTCACTTGTTATGAACAGAAACCTGCCTTAAAGCCTCTTTCAGCTCCAGCAGCAGAAACTGAATTCCAGCATCGACCTCTCGCCTCGGCCAGGGCGCTGCCGGGGGTCTCGCCCCATCTCGGGCCAGCCTGTCCTCCGCTGACCCACCGCCTTCCCTCCCCGCTCGCCCGGTGTGTACGTGCCATCTGGTGGCAAACTGGAGGAAAAAAAACCTGTTTAAAATTACTTTTGCCAAGACAAGACTCTATTAAAGGAAAGGGGCTGGAGGAGCGGGCATCTTAAATTTGGCCGCTTTCGGGAGAACGGGCTCTGCCGAGCAGCAGTCCCTGCAAAACCTGCACGGCCCTTGTTCCATCCTCCGTCGCGGGCGTTGGGTCATCATGAGTCTGACTGCTGGTAAATATTTTGCCAGGAGGTCGTTTTCTGATGGAAGTAGCAATTTGTCTCTATAGAGGTACTCTGATTTCTTATCGTAAGAGCGGGGAAATAAGAGAACCTGCACGGTCTGGCTGTTAAAACTGCCCCTTTTTCTTGGCTTTCAATTGCAATTTTTTCCCTGTTACCTGGGCTTTTTCCCCTTCTTTGCATACTTTTTCCCTTTGCCATTCCCTCAGTGGATAAATGAACTAAAGAGAAAGAGGAGAAACGACCAAAACTGGAAATCAAAGTCAACAGCCAGAAAACGTCCTTATATTTCCTGTCTCAGGATTATTTTTTTTTTGCTTTCTGATACAGGAAGAAAGCAGGGAAATGGGTATTGGGGGGCTCGGATGTTTCTCTGTAAAATACATTTATCAAATATTGATTACAATGCTGTAACATTTAAGCTCAGAATGATGGATGTAGATTTATGGGGGTTTTTTTAGTGCCCGGAGAAAGTTGGTTGCCAACACCCAAGTATGAACCGTCTCTCTGAAAATACTGCGCCAGAAGAGAGAGCTAAACGCAATAGATTATTTTCCACTTGGTATTGAATAGGATTACAAGGAGAAGGGATGTGCTGAGACAAAGATTTCGTTAGGCTGTACTTCACCCCCACGTAAAGGAACAGTGCAAGGCCATGCATCGCTTATGCCTTATTTATAGGTATTAAATAAGGCTTTGCTAGAACAGAGCTCGTGTGCTGACCCTCTGCAGATGGGTGAATTGCACCCTAAAGCAAATATAGGAAACTTGTATTATTCATCAGCCTCTGTTAATAGGGTTATTGCAGGCTGAGATGTTGCCTGTCTTGACTGAAGAGCAGATGCTGGCCTTGGTGACTTATGTTTGCATAATCATACTGTAAATTCCGTCCCGCTGTGTCTATCTAATTACATTTTTAAATAAGAAAAAATATTTATATACATGTAGGGCTTTTTTCCAAAGCTTTCCAGGCCAGATTTTCAAGTATTTGGGAGTAGGAGTGGTCACAAAACGACCAAAAAAGGAAGTTATGATTCACATTGGTCTTGTTTGATAGCGGAAGGAAACCGGGCGCTTCTCCTGCCTGTCCGGGAGGGCAAGCCTGGGATCTTCAGGATGTTCACCCGGGATGAAACAGGCTCCTTCCCTACCAGCGGAAGGCAGCCTTTGTGGTCTGCCTGCCGCACTTGATCCTAGCCCTATAAAAACCCGCGGGGAAGGAGAAAGAGGTCGCGTCTCCCAGGCGGTGTTTTCAAGGAGCGCTGGGTTGCGTGGGTTTGAGGGGAGCGGCTCGCGGCAAGTGCTGCTGGAAAGAGGTTTTTGGGAGACCTTCAGGGACCGGCTCTGCTTGGCTTTATACTTTTATTGATGGCTTTAGGCACAAAACCAGTAACGGGGATCCGGATAAAGTTTTCCAATAGTAAAAACAAAACTCAGGAGAAACCGTAAGCCCGGAGGAGTGGCCCCACAGACCTGAATATGGTAAAAAGTGATAAAAACATAATAGCTGTGTATACGAGCTGGTCTTGCTCTGTACATGCTCAGCAGCCGGAAAGGACCAAAAAGGAAGAAGCCTGTGCACGGATCAGAGGGTAACGCCAGAACTACACCAGCGATAGAGAAGGAGCGGCTGCGTTGGGTGGGTGCAGCTCGGCAGAACGAACGTTGAGAAGCCAGACGACTGCTTTTTATAGGCACCGGGCGCCGCGGAGGGAGGAAAGCCACAGAGCCGGGCAGTGCCGGCACCACCACAAGCGGGTATGAACTGGCCCTGAATAAATGAAGGCTGGAACTTAGGAAAAGCCATCAGAGCAGACAAGCGTCTGGGGTAGCGAGCGTCGGTCTTGCAAGGCCCTTCCTAGACCAGTCCCCCTATTTTAACTTGATACCTCAAGCTTTTCTAGGTTGTCTCTTCATTAAATACAGAGCATTACCCTTTAGCATTGTCGCCTTGTAACCAAAGCACCGCGGTCACCACAGCCAGAGGACGGAGCCAGGCTCCTTTCAGGGGCGTTCACTGAAAGGGCAAGAGGCAATGGGCACAAACTGAACTACAGGGATTCCATTCACACACAAGAAAAAGCTTTTTTTTTTTTTTTTTTTTTTTTAAAAAAAAAAAAAAACCAAACATGGGAGCTCTGAAACACTGGAACGGGTTGTCCAGAGAGGTTATGGTGTCTCTGTCCTTGGCGATACTCAAAACCCAGCAGGACACGGCCCTGAGCAAGCTGCTCTGAATGATCCTGCTTTGAGCAGAGGGGTTGGTCCGGGGACAAACCTGAACTATTTTGCCATATAGCAGCAGAACCTCCCACCTCTTGTTTCCCTCCCAGGTGCGAGCCCCTGTCAGTGCCGCTTCCCAACTGCCTGCATCTCCACACCCCAACCTCCTCTTTCCAGGTAAGGAAAACCAAAGCATCACATCTCCGCATCCTTTTTGCCTGTTTTCCTTTAAGGACCAGAGCAAGAGGCAGCTAAGGGCTAGAGCCTGCATTAATGGCAGCATCTGCAGCTGCAAAAGCAGTTCTCTGCAGCCCTCTAGTGCTTATTGAATACTTAGAAAAAGCAGAGTTTGCAACAGCCATGGGGAAAAAGGGCAAGGGCAGCTCAGGCTGAGCATCCTTCACCTCCTGCAGACCCGAGCCCAGCTCACCCCGCAGAGGGGCTGGAGAAGGAAGGTCCCCTCGAGCAGGCAGGAGCGTATCGGAGGTTTGGGGCTCTCAAAGCCTCTGCCCCAAGCAGGCAGGGATGCCGGCAGCTGCCAGCCTGTACTGCATTTCTATCCCTGCCTCCGCTGCTGGGTAACCTGAGCAAAACATTTTTCTGAGCCTCCTTTCACCGCTGCCGTAATCCTAATTGTTCTCCCAGCCCTTGTCCCCGCAGCGCAGCGAAGAGATGATGCGGCTCTCCCGGTGCCTGCAGCAGTTTAGCTAGAGCATTTTCCCCAGGAGTTCACCGTACCATTTGTATTTAAGTTATTTCTTTTCCAGGAGAAGACAACATAAATATTTAAACATTGTTCTTCCTTGCAACGCTAATTTAAAACAGAGGCTTTTGTTTGCCAACAGGACAGAGTACCAGCTGGTATTTACCTGAACGGTTTTAACGTTCAGGCAGGCTCCTGGTCCAGGGAATACGTTCCCACCGGAGAAGCTGCGCTAGTGCGCAAAAAGAGCATGTTGGCCACGCAAAGGGTGGACTGGTTTTGCAGCACCAACATCTGCTGTGGAAACTTTAGTAACTTTAATTTTAAAAATCTAATAAGTAAATTATAAAAAAGGTAATAACTTCATCCCATGGAGCATCACATTTCAAGTCCCCTCCCCATGGACGGTTCCCTCTCCCCTGCTCAGCTCCCTGGACCCTTTTTCCGTGCCTTCAGCCTTCCTTAGAGCATACGCTGCAGTTCCCCACATCCTACAAAATCAAGGATGAACACGGTGTTTGGGAGGCCCTGTGAAGGGAACAGCTTAGGAAAAGGGTACAAGTTCCTAGTCCCTTTCCTGACAGCTTTTGCCTGTTCGTGTTAGGGTCATGCTGTATCATCTCAGTGACAAAAATACACACGGAGCCAAGTTAGGAAGCTTTCTGCATCCGTTTCACTTCTGTCAAAAACACTCCTCCAATTTTCATTAAAAATCAACCCCTTTTGCCAAATAACAGCTACAAAAAATTAAAAGTTAATTAAATGAAATACAGTTGCTTTCCAGGCTCATTCTGATAAAACCCTGAAAAGCTTCTTCACAATTGGATTTCTCCCACAAATCTCCCCTTCAACAAAAGAAGTCGCCTGCATATAAAATACTTTGAACGATTAATTCTCTGGAGCTCCAGAGGCAGAGGTACTGATACCAACTACACTGAAACAGGTCAACTGTGCCTTATAGCAATAGGATTAAGCTCTTCCCCGGCCCCATGCTGAGGTCCAGGTCCTCCCACACAGCGCGGGCCCATTGCAATTTTCACTTTTTCCCCCCAATCAAACAGAATAGGATTTCCTTAAAATGAGTCGCGTGCTCTTCGACTTCATGCTTTTGCCATGAAGGATCTGAAAAGCCGCGGTGCTAAGTTTTATCCCTGGCAAAGTTCGGAGGCTCGGCCAGGAAGGAGCTGTGTTTGCCTGCGGGCGCCAGGACTCCAGGATGCTCCGGCTCTGCCAGCACTTGTGTTGGGACCTGCGTGTTGGTGGAATGAGCAGAAAAGGTCCATGAACCACCACCTCCCCCATTAAGGTGACAGCAATGGCTTTACAAGGGCCAAGTCTTTGCAAGGACTTAGAGACAGAAGTAAAAAAAAAAAAAAAACCAAGGTAAAAAGCAACTAGTGGGGGTGTGCCCGTGAAACCTCAGGTTTGGCCCTTCAATTGAAAAGTGCTTTGGGATTTAAGTAGAGGACTTTGTATAAATCCCCCTCGGTAGAGGAGGACTCTCAGCTACTCTCCTTTACCACCTAGCCAGGCTGAAGCTGCCTTTAAAGAAACAACCTGAATAACCTTGTCATTTCAATTTTTCACACATTCTTCTGTGCTGTGTGTTCTCAAGATCTGGGAAGTTTAATTTTCCCAGCACGACTGCCAGAGGCTGCTAGTCCCTATCAGGGCTCGCTCAGCCACATCAAAGGGAAGAGGACACATCAGAGGGGAGCAGAAGGGCCGCGGTCCCATCCTGGGGGGCCGAGGGGATGCCGCAGGCTCTGAAGCATCCCGCAGCTTCTGGAAGCAGGGTTGGGTTAGCAAAGTGCCTTACCAGTGCTGTTGCCCAAGCTGAAACAACTGAAATGCCGTCATGTCTCCTAGGTCGTATCTGAGCAACACTGGCTTACTGGAGAGCCGCAGCGAGACCCTTGGGCAAGGTGATACAGGATGATGCTTTTTGAAAATCACTCCTCTTCCGAAAAGCAACAGGAAGACAACTATGCGACGGCAGCCTTTGCAATCATTGCATCATCATCACGTCAAGAAAATGGATGCAAGGAAAGAAATCCAGAAGGTTAAAAGGCTCCATTTTCCCTGATTTTTCTGGTGTTGATCCCTAAGCCAGCTCAAATACTAAATGCAAACAAGCTTTCACTTATCTCCAGCCAAAGCCAAAACCTAGAGTTCGCCACCCCTGCCCAAACGTAACGCAGAAGAGTCCCCAGCTTTCACGTGAAGCTATCTCAACTTCAATTAAGATTAACATTCAGAAGGGAGGGTTGTCAGAAGCCCAGAGTTTCAAGCCACCTAATGAAAGAGGGCTGGATGCCTAGGCAAAATTTGCATCCCTTTGTTTATCCCAGCTGTGTCTTTCCAGAGCTTAATGCAGTCAGCAGCAGCATTTCCCTTTGGTTTAAAACAGGAGGGGGCCTTGCTTTGAAGGCTTTGCTTGCATAGGAAATGAACTTCTTGATTCCTGTTGACATTTGCAGCAAGGTGTAGGTGGTGCTTGTAGCATTTTTCAAAGCTCCCTAGCTCTGTTTGTTCAGCTACTTCACACTCGTGAAATGTGATAATACTAAGCAGTGGGTGGAAGGAAGAGCACAAACGTATCCCTTCAGGAGACAGTAGGTTTCAAAACTGCTCTGCATGTAAAGACAACTCCCTCCATTACCAGCTTCCATACCACCGTCACCAAAGTCCCTGCATACGCGGAGCTTTCAGCCGGGGAAGCGGCAAGGAGCAGCAAGATGCACCACTGTATTTTGTTCCAACTCTGCAGCAGCCAAAGTGACTCTCGTGATGGTTTGTTTCTCTGGATTCCGAATAAAAAAAGGCAAAAATAAGGCTTTGCCTTTCCAGTCTCACACGGCGAGGACTTCTCTGTTATGGTAATATTCTGACTCTCTAGGCTAAAAAACCCAAGGCGGTAAAAACTGCACCATCAGGAGCAGTGCAGCATTCATCAAACCTATAGAAAAGTCAGTAAACAGGTTCTGGATTACCTCTTAGCAGCGTTACTATGTGTCCAGCTCTACTTTTCAAGCGCCAGCTCCTGGAGTCAAGTTAAGAAGCGGAGATCCTGGCTGGCACTTTCATTCTAACATCGGTGTTTGGTGAGAAGGAGCTCAGCGGCAGCACTATGCTACAAGATCACTGGTTTGTTTTAAGACAAGTCTACGGCCTTTCCAAGCGCTTAGGGATGACCAAACCTAGGTCCTATACGAGTCTTGGCCTTAAAGCTTACAGTGCCCTTGAGAAAGCACTCAGCATCCTGCAGGATTATGGCCCATAGCATTAAAGTGGCTGCAAAACCAGGCAGCTGAAGAGCAGCCAATTCTTACTTCTGCAAGATGGCAGCATTAGAAATTCAGCATCTAGATGTTGCAACGCTCATTGCCGTCATGGATCTTTGATATCAATGCTGGCCCCTTCTGAATCCTATCTTGTTTCACTGCATGCTCTAAATTCACCCCCCTTTTGTTCTTTGTGTTGTAACCCACTTAGAGCAGCCCTTTCTCCCTGCAAATACCGGGTTTTTTTCACCTTCCAGCTGCCCAGGAAGCTCTGCTCATTGCACGAGGCAGCACTTGCCGAGACCAGGCTCTGAACGGTTCAAGTCTGCATTTGCCATCCTTCTCAGGACTATGCAGCCAGGCTAAGCAGGCTCCGAGACCCCCTAGAAGCTGCACTGAATGAAGGTGCTGGGTTTTGCTATCTGCCTCCCAGAGCAAACCAACCAAAGATCCTCCCCAGCAGAGCCTGCCTGTCCTGCAGCTGGGAGCACACTGACATCTAATGGCATTCCCTGTTACTGCCAAGCATTTCCAAGGAGAAGGGAACAGCCCCCTGCATCTCATCTAACACTAAGTAATGCCACCGCATCGTGCTGCTAGAGCAGAGACCTGGGAGGACTTTTAGCTCTACAGAAGTTTCTGTTCTGACACCCTCTTTAAAAACATCTGCACAGAATTAATTGATTTCTTAAACCGTTTTAAAAGCCTACCTTATAGAACGGTGAGATCTAACAACCAGAGCCCCAAAGCACCGGAGTCATCCAAGTTCCTTCTGGTTGTGTCCCATGGGACCTCAAGACACAGTGCCCAGACTCATACCTCTTCTTCTGCACTGGCAAAATAAAGCGGGGAAGCGGCGGAGGTTCCACATAGACTATGCCATGATATTATGGACTTACCCCTCCCATAATTCCTGGCCTAAATGACACATCTTGCTTAATAAGGGAGCCTCCTTATGCCACTCATCCTACTAAGCTGCAGGAAGGATCACTGGCCAGGCACCATCCCCTTGAGCCCAGCTCCTGTGCTGCCCCAGCTCTTGCCTGCTGTGCTGTGCTGTCCTGCCTGTGGGCGCTGAGCACCAGGGGGGTCCCCAGGAGGGATGGATGAGGAGCCAGAGATGACCCCAACACTGCAGATGAATGTTCCCCAGCGTGTGGGTGCAGCAGGACATCTCCAAGGTTCCTCCAGCAAATGCAGCATGCAGAAAGACCAGCATTCCCAAGGCAGGCTCACTCCCAGCACCCTGTAGATGAGGGTGAGGGTGCTGAGCCTGGGCTTAAATAGAGCTCCCGGGCTGTGGGTGGCTCAGGTGGGGCTGCTCAGGGCAGGTCAGGTTTATTAGTGGACCCACAGGGTGGCATTTGGGTTGGGGGGGTGTGTCTTGTGCGTGCTCCTGAACTGCTCTTAGAAAGTGGAAATAAAGCTGCTGGAGTTGTCCTTTTGCCCCCCTCTGCTGCCAGCCGCGGTGTTTGCAGAGAGCTGTCCCACGGTGCATCATGTTGGTGTTGAGGCCATTGCTCTGTAAGTAGCACTATTTCTTTTCTCTCTACAAACTGGGTTTTTTCCAAGCTTCTGAGTACAGCTGTAGCTTTTCTTCAGTTGTTGTAGCAAGAATTTAATTTGGATGTGGCAAGAAAGGAGGATAATCAAATGTTTCTCCTGCTGTGCTGGTTTTGCTTTTACTTTGGCTGGAGATTATTGTTTGCTAGCAGTGACGGTGCTGGTGTTTGTTATCCTGTTTACAACCTGGCTCGTACGTACGGACCTCATAAGGGGAAAATGATTTAATTATTTCGATATAAGTACAACAGAAGCGCTGAACTGCTTTGAGGGATGCAACCTCTGGATTAAGCCTCTCTGGGCGCTATAAAACAGCCCTTCCTAACGTATGCAAGGGTTGCGCAAGCACGTCCCTTCCTGCAAGCGCAGATATCCCACGTTCTGCTTGTGCGTTCCTTGCTCGGGAGCTGACTCCTGCAGCTCTGTGCTGGGGCTGGCCACTCTCCCCAGCTGCTAGCATCGGCGTCCCAGATGCAAAATAAGTGGGAAAACTCTCCTGAACAATGTCCCTGTGGGGTGTGGAGACGCTTAAAATCTTGATGCAAAGCGTGGTTGGATTTCCCCGTTTAGCCATTGGAAAACGGAGGGAGGACTCTACAGACTTCAATAGAAATGCTGATCCCCTCCCCGCTTCCTTCAGCGTCCCGACCTGCGCGTGTCCATCTGAGGTCTGGGCTTCATTTAATCACCTGATTCATTTTTCAGGCCAACTGCTCCCCAAGATTACTAGTGCTATAACTAGCTCTAGCACAAGCATTTCCTAGCTAGCTGCCAGAAGTGAAGTGCTGGTCACCAGCCAGCCCTCGTGGGCTATGGATCAACACTGCTCGCGTTAAGCCAGACCCCTTTGCAGTTACTCCGAGGTGACAAGGGGTAGCTGTCCTTGAGCAAATCTTTGTTCTCCTGCACCGCACCTGCCTTTGCTGTGGCTCTGCAGAACAGGATGGGCTCTGCAAACAGTTTTTACCTTCTTGCTGCTTTGTGTCACGGTAACGGAGTTCCTTGCCCGCAGCATCACTTATGTTTGCTATGCCGGATCGGGATACGCTCTTAGGGATGAGTAAGGTGATTTATTGTCCTGCATTGCTGCTTAAGGCGCTGCTGAGCCTTGCAGGGGAGGGTTTGTGTGCTGGTGTGGCCCGTGCTTGGGGCAGCCGAGACAGTTGTTGGCAATAGACTTTGCCCTTTCCCGTGGCTGGAGATACCTGCGGCTAAACTGCACTTCAGAGTAAATGTTGTTTCTTGGGGCCCCCACGCAGTATTTTGTAAGAGGGCGAGCGCTCGGGGGGGGTCTGAGCTCCTGCAAAGAGCGCGGTGTGCGTTAGTCCTGTCCGAGCCCCGTTCCCCCCCGGAGCTCACTGAATTGTTGTTCTTTATCTTTTCATTAGAAAAGCCAAAGCCACCAGCGTGTGAGTGTCAGAGGGATATGGAAACTTCCTTCTGCTGTGGCCAAGCAGGCTGTGGACCGCAAGGAAGGAGAACCGACGGCAGAGGAGAGCTAACTGAGAAGCAGGAAAGCTGCACACGTGAATAAAGCGTGGATAACTCCTTCCGAACCGGGATAAGCGTGGTGCAGATGTGCCACTGTGTATTAGCACTGATTAAAAACAAAGCAAAAGTTTGTCACGTCTGGATCTTTTGGGCTTATGGGTGATTGATTATTTAATGATAAGAATTGTACCCTGGGCCTGGGGGATGATTTGTAAGAATGGCAGAAAGCAATGAAACAAGAAAAGCTGAGGTTGGTTATCAGGAAACTTGTGCAGGGGTGAAAGCTAAGCCTTTTAAAACTACAATGGAATATTCCAGGGAGCATTTGTGCTGGCTAAAGGGGGTATTTTCCATTTCTACCCATGACATACCTGCAAGTGAATTCAGTAATTTCCCCTTCTTGCCCTGCGTGTCTGCTAAAGAACGGCGACGATCGGACCCATTCTCCCCCAAAAGTCAACGTCTAGTATCCGCAAACCCATTGCCCAGGATAACGTGTCAGTTCCTTGCAGCAGACCGCAAAAGTGGCATTTAAAGAATGCCAGCAGAGCGTGTTGGGACGGGAGAGGGAACTCTTCGTCGTCCCGCTGACAGCAGAGGGGGGTCCCCCAACGGGTCAGTCCTCGCCGTGCTGGCCACGACTTCTCCAGGAACTAATCCAGAGGAAGAAATGGCTTCACAGGAGCCATGCTACACAGGCAATTTTCTCAATCTAGCCTAAATAGGAAATACTAGAGTCTTGTGGATTCTTGCCAGCTCCCCTGAACTTTAAAGCAAATTTGAGGAGCAAAGCAAAAAAAAAAAATATGGTATTGCATTATTCATGCATGAAAACAATTCCTTACAAGTGCTCCCCAGGGACCATCCTACCTCCGAGCCCTCTTACATCCCTGGCAATTTATAGGTATCACGAGAGTGCTAAGGGGACAGATTCTCATGTTGTTTTAAATCAGGGCAGAGATTAATCATTTGGCTCTGTGCTGTAATTATTCCCTTTCCGCACAATGTACATTCCTCGAAAAAGGGACCAAAACTTTTAGCGAAGCTGGATTTAATTCAACAAATCGTCTTGGCTGAAGAGGGGGGAATAATTGCAAATGTCGAAACATTCCAATCTGACAATTAAAAATATGCATTTTGGAAATGTTCCGGCGTTCCAGGCAGAGATTTAGGAGTGGAGCACTTTGATTGTTTGAAAGCAGATTTTTCACTTGGAAACAGCCCTGAAGCAAAACCGGGGAAGTTGAACGGAGGACGGAACCTGAGCGTGACATTCAATGCCAGCGTAGTCTTTCCAGGCTGACCTGTAGCTCTGTGTGGGTTTTTCCTTTCCTTGAAAACCCAAAAGCTGCCTGTCTTATTTCAGCCTGAGCTAAAAACCTTCATCTTCCCTAACTTTTTTTTGCAGTTCAGCAACTGAACCGTGAATCCCCGTTACGTACACCGGTGAGGTTGTGCCGAAGGAAGATGAGGGTTTCTTCCCTGATGTGGATGTAAATAGGAAGGTACATGGGGACATGGTGCCGTGCCTGGTGTCGCTTTTCTGTCCGCTTCAGAGATCTAGAAAAGTTTATTTCTGGATTTAACCGAGAGGCAGAACCAGCCCCTCGGGGCCCGATCCTTGCGCGTCTGCTGAAATCCGCCCGATCGCCGCTCGCCGGGAGTTTGCGTTCAACGGGGCCCTGCGAGGAGCCGCAGTGGCTTTGCAGGGAGGCGGGTGGGATGAAATGCAGGGGATGGGTGGTCTCGGCTGGGCTCCGAGGCAGGGGTGGCAGGAGGGTCCCCAGGTCACAGCCAGGGACACGCTGCAGCTCCCTCACTACGGGTGCCATGGCTCCGTGCCTCAGTTTCCCTGCCTGTACAGAAGGAGATCCGTTCTGGCCCTTCGTAGAGCCGAGCATCCTCGGTCCGTGCTGTTCTGAGGTGTGACTGCGGGGTGGGAGAAGTCCAGTGATGCCAGGAGATGGCACCATCCTTCCAGCTGGGGCTGCCCAGCTCCGGGAGAGCCCCGGGTCGGGGTGCCCTGCTCCCTGCAGCACCCCTGCAGACGGGCAGGGGCTGGCACAGCTCCTGGCCTGGCATTTCTGCAGTAGGCGTTGGCCGCTAGCACCGCAGCAAGCCCCCCGAGCTGCCCCTCGGGGTGGCTGCCCATGCAAAGCCCACCTACACCCCGTAAAACCTCCTACACCCCATAAAACCTCTTCCTCCCTGCTAAACGGCACCCGGTCCCGCGCTGCTACCCAGGGACCTCCCCGGGGTTTGCGGGGCGAGGCCAGCGAGTTCAGTGCAGCCCAAGCGTGTCGGTCACCCTCGGCCGCGTCGAGGCCCCGCTTTGATGGCGTTCGGTTCCCTTTTCGGAATTATAAGGCGCTGGGAAGCGGCGTTTCGCCTTCTGCCACTCACCGCAGCCCAGGGAGAGATTTTTATTCCTGCGTTCTGGTGAGCAGCCCTGACCGGAGGTAGCCAGGCAGCCTGCCAGGTCGTCTTTCATCTTTTAATTTCTGGCGTTTGGTATTTAATGGTGTTTGGGGGAACAAATGTGAGAGAAAAAGGAGAATTGTGAAAGCTGGATTTGATGGAAGGTGATCTTTGTGCAACTCAGCCCAGGTCACCCCTGGGGCTCCCATTCAGCAGAGGAAGGTGTCGGATGCTCTTTGCTATTCCCCATCCCCGTCTCGCCGCCCCGGCATTTCAGCGTCCTCTCCATGTTGGCGTCGTGCAAAAGACCCACGTACCGGGGAGCCCAAGGGGCGGAAGCCCCATTTCAAGAGCGTTCGGGCTTTACTGAGGCTGGGACGCGATGCGCATCATCTAGACATATCTTATCTAAGCACACCTTTGGTGTCTTACTCAGAACGAACTATATTTTTAGTAGGAGATCGTTGTTTCTGGCTGCATTAGTGATGCAAGAGGTGCCTGTCGGGTGCAGGGCAAACCTTCAAAAATGACTGGCCAAAGGAGTGCATGGTCAAGTAGGGGGTTTTCCTCCTTTTTTTTTTCTTTTTCTCCGATTCTCTCTGTAGAGCTGCCTGCTCACCTCCCGTCGGCGCGCGGCACGCCTGCCTTCAGTCCCGGATCAAGCGGCTGTGCCATGCCAGGTCGGCTGTACCCGCCTTGACCTCGCCGCTGTCCCCATCGTGGGCAGCAACCGCTCCCGGCACGGGCAGCCTGCCGGCACGCACCTGCGAGCGGGCTGGGACGCCAGACAAGCCGGAGCGTTTTGCTGGGACCCAGCCTGTCCGGCGAAGGAGCTCGCCCTCCGGGACCGCCAGCCGTGCTGGGATGTCTCCCCGGCTTCCCGAGCCAGCCTGCAGATAGATTTTTCCGCTGGGCTCCTTGCAGGCGCTGGCTGGCAGCCTGCCGAGGAGTTTACCCGGCTGTTCAAAGGCTTTTCTTGTTCTGCGCCCGGGCTCCTGGAGAGCCCCGAAGAAGGGCTCCTTTCATGGCCCTGCCTTTCCTAGACAGAAATTGTCATTTTTCAAACACAGCTTCCCTTTTCTTGGCCTGGAGCCTTTCGCCTCCCCGCGCCCTGACGTCAGGCTGCCTTTGTGATGCTCGGGGCAGCGTTTTGTGCTCCCGTTGCTTTTCAGCGGTTTTAAATGACGGCCGGGCCGGGCAGCCGGCGAGGGGCAGCCGGGGCGGCCGCCGTGTGCTTCCAAAAGAGCCCGTTAAGTTTGCACCTTCACCCGAGGAGGGCTGCCAGCCCCGGGTGCCCGTCAAAGAGCCCCGACGGATGCGGCGAACTTTGTTATCGAGTTTCTTGATGTGACGGGAGAAGAAAAGGATCATTTTTTTTTACATTTTATCTTATGGTTTGTAATACTGCCTGGGATTTTGAGGCCATCTGCAAGGGAGTTTTGCAGCGTGGTCGTGCAAGCCATGGCGTGCGGCTGGTGGGACCACGGCTCTGTGTCCCGGGAGGGCTCCAGGCGCACTCAGCTCCCGTGCGTCCCCCAAGGGGATGAAGGGCTCCCGGCACCTTTCCTACGATAGGGAAGCAACAGCGAGGAGTCATCGCATCCCTCACACGGGCTGTCTGGAGGGGAAGCTGGAGCGGGCATTGCAAAGGGTGTTTTCCTGGGGCAGCTCTTGTGAAACAAGGCAGGCCGGCGTGGATGCCATCACCCGGCGGAGGTGCGACGTCACGGTCTCAGGAAACCCTTGCAACACAGCCCCAAAATAGAAACCATCCCCAGAAAACTAATTCCCACCTCCCTGCCCGAATTCCCCTTCTTGCATCAGCTGCGGCGGTGCGTCCTCGGCTCCCGGGTCTGTCATAACGCACGAAGGGCAGAGCACAGACCGTGCAGCGTCCCGGGCTGCCGCGGTGGAGCACGGGCTTTGTGCGGCTCCATCCACGCGCAGCCGTTGTCGGTGACTCTCAACTTTGCCCGCGCTGCTCCTCGCGCTCGAAATTTTCCAGGCTTGGCACGCGCCCAGCGGTGAAGTTTGTTTTGCTACCGAGCAAAATCGGCTCAGTGTTGTCAAGCTCGGCGGCCGCGTGAGCGAAGTACGGGTCTCCCCGGCTCTTCCCGCTGCAATGTTTGCATTTCATCTGGCTTCCCACTGCTGCCTTGGCACGGAGCCGTGGGCAGGTCTGCGCGGGGGCTGTGTCCCCTGGCGAGGTCCCCTTGGCCACAGGGCTCCCGTCCCCACGGGGGTTACGTTTGCTTCTTAAAATGGGTCTCGGAGGTCCCTCGGTAAGGGGACGGAGCAGACTGGCACCGTGGCTCCTCGTCCCGTCCCCACCCTGCCCGTGGAGGGGAGCCTCGCGGTGTCACCAGCCCAGCCTCGCAGTGTCACCTCCTGCTCGAGTCTCCCCTGGCAGGTGGCACAGCCCCGTCGTGGTCCCCAGTCCCCATCGCACCACTGCCCGAGGGGCAGGGGCACTGGGGGAGGGGGGGAGCAAACGTCCCCCCGGCCAGCAGACGGGGAAAGCAAAGGTGAAAGCACCGCCGAGGACGGCTGCTATCAGCTCTCATCCTCCCCGTCTGTCGGAGGTTTATTGCAGTCTCTCCCCCACTCCGTTACGAGCCGAATTCAGAGCATTTAAGTGTTTTACGGTCAAACGCGAAGCTACGGGGTCTAAAGGCAGCGTGGCAGAGGCTGTGCGGTGACTATTCCTTGGGCTCAGGTGCAAATCTAAGCCTTCCCCTCCCGGGGTTTGTCTCCCTTGAGAAACGCAGGTGTGAGATGCTGCAAGATCTCGGAGGATCTCCAAGCGCTTGGGAGCATCTGATCCCTCCAGGGTCTCTCTCTCCTTCCCGGAGGAGTTATGGCAGCAGAGAACGCCTGAACCTGTTTTACCTGTGTGTGATTTCCCTGGGCAGGTACAAATTCCTGCCGTTCCTGCCGGGCTGAGTCACGCGTGGCTCCTCCGGGCCCCCGCACCGTCCCTGGAGCTCCCAGCCTCTGTGATCCTTCACCTCCATCTCCACTTCCGAAGGTGGCGAGTGAGTCATTCCCATGGGAGGTGGGGTCACCTATCGCGCTGGGGAGTCTCAGCCCGGGGGGAGACGTGTTTGCTTTCCCACGTTCCCAGGAAAAGCCATGTTTTCTTTGCACGCTCCGGCGCGGCCGAGTGGCTGCGGGGGCTCCGGTTGTGCCAATGCTATCCCGAGCCTCCCGGCTCCGGGGAGCTGGCTCGGCAGCAGGGCCGGCTGTCGGCGGATGCCCGGGAGGTCGCTGCATGGGGGCACCGGGCTGCGGGCGCTGACTCAGCGTTCCCGGCCGCGTTGGACGGGCGCGGGGTGGCGAGCCTGCCAGGCAGGCACAATGCAAATGATAGATAAACAAGCAGAACAAGGGCAAATACATCAAGCTCGGGCATGTGCCGTGCATTGTGACCTGCCGCTGCGCCTTTTGTGACGGCCGGATTAATGGCCCAGAGACTGAGGGCCTCTGTTCCGCCGCCGGCTGCTTTCCGGCCGGACTCGGGTGCTTTTCCCAGCCGGACAGCGAGGTCCCTTTGCCCCACGCCGGTGGCTCCGGCAGAAGGGGTGGGCATGGCAAGCCTAAATACCTTGGCTGAATGCCTTGGACCTCTTGCCTGGTGGGTCCCACCTGCATTGCGAGGGTATCCCGAGCCCCCCAGCCCCTTCCATTTGGGGGGCTGCTCCCCCAAAAGCCGCCCCAACGCCCTCCTGCCCTTCCCGGCTCCATGCATCCCACCCTGCCGCTGCTGGCCGTGGGGTCCCACGGCAAAGCGCTGGGAGGAGACGCCGAGGAGGAGGAAAAACAGAGCCTGGCCTCGGGATTTTTAAGGGCACGGCCAGACGTGCAGCCGCTCGAGTGCTCGCTGGGTCGCTGGCCGCCGCAGTTGAATGCCCCTAGTGTCAGGCAACCCTCGGCGACGTAAATGAACGTGGCTTCCCGTGACCGCGGTGGGTTACGGAGAGCCGGTAAACCCGCGGCAGCCAAAACACCTGGCAGAGGGACCTGACAGCCATCGCTGCGACCGGCTCCGGCCGCGGGGCATCGGCCCCTCTGCCCTCTCCTCCGCTCCCAGGGAGAATTCCTGCTTGCTCTGATCCACGCTGGGCCACCCTTATTCCCCCTCCCTCCACCGCTGCTGCATAAAGATAAATATATATATATAAAATACAATCTCGCGCTAACCGGTCCGCTATTGACTTTAGCCCGAGAGGTGCCAGCCTGGAACCGGCTGCGTTGCTGCAGCCAACAAAGCCCTTTTTGGTGGCCAGGCTCGAACTGGGGAGCCCATAGGTCAGGAATCCTTTATTTATAGAGGCTTTCTGCAAAGAAGGGCCATAAACAGAAATGGGGGAGCTAAAGAAAATGTCTGGGAAGGAACAAAACCCCAAGAAGTTATTTAGGAGAAGGAAAAAAAAAAAAAAAAAAAAGAAAAGAAAAAACCTTGAATAAAATGTACATTCACAGGGGAAAATCCCGGCTATGAAAGAGCCTTTTAAGCTGGCAGAAAAACAGAACCAGTGGCTGCAAGATAAAGCCAGGAAAAAAACTCCAATAAGGCCCCGTTTTTAGCAGGCCGGCGGATTATGGAGACGTCAGAGGCGCTTCCCCCC
>WAAD01014141.1:362243-377084 GCA_013389945.1 Fregata magnificens
CCCCTCACGGCGGGCCGGCCCAGGGAGAGCCGGGGGGAGCCGGGCCGGGGCCGCATCCGGCCCCTCTGCCCGGGCCCCGCTATTCCTGCTTCCCAGCCGTGTTCACCGGCTTCCCCCCGGGCCTCTCCGCCTCACACCCGGAGGGAAGGCGGCTGGGGAGACGTACCCCCCCCCGGCACTTGCTCCGTGGACGTTTTGGCGAGCATCTGGCTGTATTTGGCCGTCTCTGGGTTGTCTTAGCAGCGTCAGCTCCCGGGGGTGGTGCGGGGGGGAAGGTTGGGGCTGCCCTGGCCTAAAAGCTGGAGCCCCCAGTGCGATGTTCAACGGCTTGATGGAAATAAACGGGGGGCGCCCGTGAAATCGGCGCTCGTCCAAGTGTTCAAAGCACGCCGCAAGCCTGTTATTTCCCGAGGAACTAACGGTAGCCGTAGGGCAGCTCCTCGCCGTGTTAAAATCATAAATGGGGTCCCTTAGTTACAAGCAGCTTCTCTGGCAGTGTTAGGCAGCTGACCCCCGCCGCTGTCAAGAGGCTTTTGGACTTTCGGTCAGCTGTGGCTCCTGCAGCCGGCTGTGTTTGAAAGGCACAGGAGAGCTCCTGTGCACATCTTACTTGTGCGTTTCTCTCCTTTTCTCTGGCAGGCGTTATCTGGAGCGGTTTCCTTTGTTTAGGTCAGGGAAATCACAGACTCCAGTCTTTCTATTCCACCTCTGCGTAAGGTTTGATCTCTTTCAGTACAGGAGTTCAGGGGAGGAAAGACAGGAGGCGGAGGGAATCTTTCCAAGGTGAGGGGAAAGTTTTGCCCTTGGACGACGGCTGCACCTACCCCAAGGGTTGATAAATGACTCGGCCGAGTGACTGCAGGAAAACAAGGCTCTTACGTGACTTACACCAGCTCTTCTGGTCCAGGCTTTCCCGAGCGGTAAACACTCTGTCTGCCTCCCTGTGTATACGATCCCGTTGTCTTTCCAGTGCGTGTGTTTTTGGAACTATTCTTGGTGTCTGCAAACACGGGTCAGACCTGTCGGCATATTTACGTGTTTCCTTACAAAAGTGTTTTTGCCTCCCCCCCCCGCCTTCCCCATCCCAATGAAACTGTTGTGTGGAGTTCCTTGGTCTCGGCAGTACACGTGGTATGCTCGAGGGAATAAATTACCTGTCGCTGAGCACGTGCGGCTCGTTGCACAAACACGGCCGGGTTTCTGAGCTGCCGAACCGACCGTTGAGCAACGTACTGAGAACGCTATTTCTCTGAATCGCTCCGAGTGACTTTCTCAAGTCATACGGAGGAGTGTCACGAGCTGAATTTCACAGATTGAGTTTAGAATGAGCAGCTTGAAGGAAGAAAGCGCAGCTAAAAGTAATCTCTTTCCAGCTCGGGTCTGAAGTGTGTGTTAAATATTTGCTTGTGTGAGGATTTCTGTAGGTAGTGCTACAGAAACCCCATCTGGACGTGGTGTTACGGGGCTCCCTCCTCGGCTGCGTTGTCTTGCTGCGTCGCGAGGGGCCACCAAAGCGGTCTGCAGCCTGCGTGCCTTTTTCTTTAGTTCCCTTAGAACATTTAAATCATTTTTCTGGAACAGATTCCAGACGTCGTTGGAAGTAACTTCTTGTTTTTGCCATTTCCACGTAACCTGTTTCTTTGAAGGGAGGTGTTACAGCCTCGGTGTTTTGAAGCACGTTAGGAGCTGTATTACTTATGTAAATGATTTCCTGGATAGGCAGCTCATTTTCACGTGGGCAGTGACCTTCCTTGAAAGCCACTCTTCAATGGCAGAGGTTATAAATTTGAAGAGCAGACAGCGGTTTTGAACTTACAAAGACCTCTTGTTTGTATTTTTCGTATAAGTACATAGATGCTTGTGGAAGATGTGTACTTCTGATTTACGTTGTGTGTCTGAAAAGATGCAGAATCGCTAACGCTCAATAGTTTGGTATTACTTTTCAAGAAGCCAGATACTGATGAACCTGCAGTGAATAAATGGAGTTGTCTGCAGAGTTTGCCTTGTATGCTACAGTCCATCTGCAAAGAAACATCGACCAACTCATTAATGAGAATCCAGTTAGCAGGAAAGAGAGGGGTGGGAAAGGTGCAGGAGAGGACAGAACTGTCACGCAGGGGACATCTCCTCCCGTATTATCTGGCCCTACCTGGCAGGGTCGCCTCGGCACTCGGTTATTCCTGGTATAACTGGCCCAGGACAAGGTCCGGGCGTGCTGGACCCTGCCCGTGTGCCAGCTACACGGAAGCAGAGCTGCAATGAAACGCCGTGGAAAGGTTGGGATGGTCGAACAGCTCGAGTGTAGCACGGGGAGAGTACGTTGGAGAAAATAACACGGGGATCGTTGCTCGAGGGGGTCGCAGCTCTGTGTTTTTCCCATCAATCTTGGCATGTATATAGTATCTCAGGACTTTGTTGTAGTTTGTCAGCTAGTTGACTGGAGAAACCTCTCCAGACTTGCTGGCTGCAGAGAGCAGGCAGCAGATGTACGCGGCTACGGGTAATGAGGTTACACTGACAAATAACACGAGGAAAACGCTGCTGAATTTGTCCGATGTTAAGCTGTTTTTCTGAGTGACCGATGTGCTTTATGATGCCCCCTCCCTTTTTTAGCATTTTGCAGAATGCGCTTGTTCTGTGTGGCCGTTCCGTGGCCGTTAGGGAATGTCTTGACCGTGTCTGTGCAGGAGGAGCCGAGACTTGGGTTTACCTTTTTGCGGAAGCAAGTAGGTCAACATCTAGTGCGCAATTACACGTACCGTCTCTATGCATGTGTGTACACATACGTGTTGCTGCAGTTGATCGTTTGATGCATTTTGAAAGGCCTGGCCACGCAGAGATTCATGGGGCTGTCGGAGATCGCTTACCTGAATCCTGCTTTTTCCAGCTAAATCGAGTGTGAAGGTAGGGGATGCTTCAGGAGATGCCTGTCTGATTATCGGGGTGAAAATCCAGCACGAGCGCAAAGGTCAGGGCGTGGACACCGTGTCTAGGAAACTTTCAGTTACAAATAAACCGTTAACAAACTTAGACCTAGAAGGTGACGTGAGAGTCTCATTGCTTTAGTGCCTTGGCTTATTCATTATCCAAATGGCAATAATGTTTAAAAAAAGGGAGAGAAAAATAAGTCTCGCTAGTTATGACTCTCGGTCGAACTTGATGCGGGGTAGAATGTCCTGGTGTTATCGAGCACAAAGTTAATTGCCTTAATGGACGTGCACTAAACCCACCTCTGTTTAAGGAAACATCATCAGAAGTGCAGGAATTCCTCACTTTGCTGAGGGAGAGGATGCCCGTGACGATCTGATTCTGGTGAAGCAATGTGTTGATTTTAAAAAGGAGTACGATTCTGAGTCCTACCTAAAATAGTTGTTCAAATTATTAGTACGCGGCTTGCCGGGTCATTTCTGACAGGAAAACAGAGGCTGTGTGTCTGGTTCCCACATTCTCCCTCTAAAGCAAATATTGGAGCGCATCCATCTCTTCAGGAAGGCTGTTCGCAGCCTTGTGTCAACAGAAGGAGCGCAAGAAGTCGCTGGTTTCGCTGCCTTGTTGTTTTCTTACAACATTTTTGCAACTCTTGCACCGAGACAGGGAGGATCGCTGATTTGTTGACGTGGTTTCAGCAGCGCGATTTGGCTGCAGTTCTTGTTGCAGAGGCCGCGGTTTGCCACATAACGTTCCTTTGCGGAAAGGTGCTGCCACACCTTTGGAGCTGAGGTTTCTCTGGGTGCTTTTTTTAAAAATCCCGTGACTTGGACTGAACAACAACAACAACAAAAAACAACCCCCCCACCCCACCCCGTGGATCAAGGACAGTCTTCGTCGCTGAGAATGCCAAAATCCCAAATTGGACCAGGGGTTCAGGTTCTGTTTGTGCTTGAGGAGGCTGATCCTTTCCAGTGGAGGAGGATGGGGGAATGCCCGCACTCGAGCACGTTTGCCCGTGGTTGTTTCAGGCAGATCTAATGCTTTCAGGCGATGAGTCCTTTTTTAAAAGGAACTGACTAAATATCGTGTCATGTGCTTGCTAAACGCCAGATTGAGCTACCAGGGCAGCTAGGGAAGTGGTGCTTGCTGAACGATGACTGCGTACGGTTATGGTAACTGCCGTTTCTGTACATGGAAATCCACTTGGTAGGTCGAGTTGTCCATATCTGGCTTTCTGTTCGCCTTTGAACCGGGGTGAGACTTTAGAAACGCAGACCTTTGGTGGGACTGAGGACCGGCACCGTCACTGCCCACTGTCACCGAACAATTTCTGCCCCGGTGCTCCGCGAGTCAGGACGTAATCCTGCCGCGCGCTTCGCTTTGACGGCCTAACCTCGCGTCTTGGGTGTTGGGGGAACAACTTTGGGCCACGTTTGCTCAGTTACCGATGAGCAGACTGGAGCGTCGGGGTGGCTTCTGACTTTTTATTTGATCCTGTAGATACGTGGGGAACCTGTCGAGAGACGTGACCGAAGCTCTAATCCTCCAGCTGTTCAGCCAGATCGGACCATGCAAAAACTGCAAAATGATAATGGATGTAAGAGCCTTCACCTAACGATCGTCATGTTTCTCGTAGCTAATGGCTTTGGGCCGTACTTGCGTGTTTCAGAATTCCACTGGAAATACGGCACGACCACGTTAAAGGGATGTCATAAGGCCAGAGATCACCGCCACGTAGTTTCGGCATCATTTCTGCCTCGTATCTGACGTTAAATTTAAGGATGGGTGGATATTGCGGGAGGGAGTGAACAGGTTAATAATATACATGGGTGTTCTAGATGAGATGAGAAAAGTTCTTCCTTGTCGTAGTTTTACCTTCCTAAAGCAGAGCTGAAACCTCCTGGAGCATTGTTAGCGCACTGACTGTGGTCTCAGTGTAGAGTAAAAAAGCCTACCCATTTTGAGACGCTTAGATGCAACGAATAAGGAGCTGAGTATAATAGTGAGGGTACAGTTTGAAGAGGTTTGTGTCGGTAATCCTGTGTTTGTCTCTTTTATCAGACAGCTGGAAATGATCCGTACTGTTTTGTGGAGTTCTATGAGCACCGGCACGCGGCTGCAGCACTGGCTGCTATGAATGGCCGGAAGATAATGGGTAAGGTAAGCTGTCAGGTCTACAGGGTGAGTTGGAGTTGAAAAACAGGCTGTCTCAGATGGTGCGGGTGAAATATCCGTGGGCGAAATATCACTTGAGACGAAGTGGATACGCTGCAAACGTTAGACGCTTCGTTTGGACGGAGGACTTAACGTGACACGACTAACAAGAAGAGCTGTTTTGACTGTCGTAGGAAAGAACGCGGAGGGAGGTGGCGATGTAGAACCGGGGAGGGCTCAGAGACAACGGGCGTAAGGGATATTTTAACTGTGCCGACCTTACCAGGATAAGGTCTCTCTCTCCCCACCCCTGCAAAAAAAGCCCACCCAGCCAAACCAAACTCCCAGGCCAGGTCCGTTTACCGTCCTTGCTCTGAACCAGTGGAAGATGGTTCGGAAGAACAAACCCTCTCCCGAGAAACGTGTCTTAAATTTGAGCTTTCTGCCCAGACTTCCGCATCTTGTGCCCCTGTACTGTCAGAATTAAATGCTGGAGGTATCTGAGCTTAGTTGGGATTTGCGTGATCTAACGTGAGCGACTAACGTTTGCAGGAGGTCAAAGTGAACTGGGCGACGACCCCCAGCAGCCAGAAGAAAGATACCAGCAGTAAGTGTCGCTTATGCTTTGAGTACGTGTTTGATTTGTACAAGTCCTTTTTAAACATAAACAGTAAGCATCATACAATTATATGCAGTAATGTTTTGATCGTAATCCTAAGATATTATTTAATGTGTTTGTGTTAATAAACTTAAGAACAAATCTAATCTTTGTCATCAGGTAGTACCGTTGTCAACACACAGCGTTCACAAGGTAATTGTATCTTCTTAAACATAAAATGAAATCTCTCAAGGGCGTTCACTAACCACCTGAAGCTATGTACGGGGTTTTGTTCGTTAGGAATTTGGGTTTTATGGAAAGACTTCCCTTTCGTTTCCCTGTAGCATCAGAAAGTGATCTAGTGTCCACTGTTTAGGTCTGGCGCTAATCTCCAGCTGTTTGTCATGGGGGCAATCGTAAAAAAAACCCCAAAAGCCCTTGTCCCCTGCAGGCGAGGCAGAGTAGCTGGCTCCCTGTGAGGCTGCAGTATGCGCTGCTTCAGACAGATCCCTTGGGAGTACGTAGACTGTTTCCAAAATTGGGCTCCGTCGCTCCCTGCTCGTGGCGAGCCTACGGATTGCTGCCGTGCTCGGCAAGCTTTGAATTTCCTAGGCCGGTGGGGCTAAACTACATCAGCGTCCGAGTGGACTCAAGAGTTTCGTACCTGCTGTAGTACAAATAGGTCTGTATTTTGCTACGATGGTACGTGACATATTGTTTGTGGTGGAAAACTCCTTAGATACAGGACTTTTGTTTCTCTTTGGTGTGTGTTTTTTATGTCTCTGGTATAAATTGAAGGGATTACTGTTTGCATTCTGTTGCCTTCAGTCTTAGTTCACTTGCACATGGATTCACACACATTGAATTCACGTGGATTCACATGGTGTATTGGCTGGGCAACCAAAGCTGTTGGCGTTTGAGAACTCAAATGCTTTAACAGCAAACTGTTGCAATGCAAGGTATTTTTTTTGATTTGTTCTTCGCAACCTATGGTGTTAAACCAGACGTCGTGGCTGGGTTCAAAATACGTCCTGCTCTAGAACGAGTGTTATCCTGCATTTCTTGAATCTGCTAGATGTGTCAGTGGATCAGACTTTGAATAGCCGGTGCTCTCCTGCCGTGTCGAAGCTTAACACTAGCATACGGAGAGAAAGATTTTCCTGCAGTCTTGGCGCATTAAGTCAATAGTTTAAGACTTTGTATGGTAGATGCTGACCGGTCTTAAAAGCAGTTTGTAAAATACCAAACATAAATGCCGTATGTCACCGTAGCATCCTCAAAATCACTGACTCTGTAGCGCTGCCTGGCAAAGGATCTGTTACGAACAGCAGTAAATTTTGTTTCATAGTGAACTCTAGTCTTCCTGTAGTTTTTAATAACAGCTGGAAAGCTGGACTATGTGAGATTGCTCTGCCCTGTGTGCGTGCGCGCGCGCGCGCGTGTTCAGGGGTCGTCTTCAAACGCTGAGATCCCTTTTTTCTCTTTTTCCCAAAAAGACCATTTCCACGTCTTTGTCGGAGACCTCAGTCCAGAAATTACAACTGAAGATATAAAAGCAGCTTTTGCGCCATTTGGAAGAATATCGTAAGTAATTTCCTAGGGCAAATGAACTAAAAGTTATCTCTCCTAAATGGAGGCAGCCTTATGTTTCAGTAAGTAAAAAATGAGAGTTGTCGCAGTGCAGGAATATACATTCATCTGTTGGTACAGCGACTCGAGTCTGAACGGTCGGGCATTAAGCAGGGATGCGTAACCCGATTCCTGTACGGTAGTTTGTTCTGCTTTCCTAGAAAAGTTGCATCCAACTTGTTTTGGTTTTATACTCCTTGCCTCGTTTGGCAAAGCAACGCTGGAAAAAATTGACTCCTAAACCTGGGGTTTGCATTTCACTGGCCCTCCCGGCGGTCAGATCACCGTCACGCTGTACAGTTTGTGACCGAGTCCGTTCGCATGTTCACGTCTTGTGAGGCTTTGGATTTTTTTGTTAGCCGTGGCGTGCCGGCCACCGGTAGCCAATGGTTTTTTGCAGCTAAATCCCCATTTCCCACAAAATGAACCTTTTTTTAGCACAAGGCTCGTTGGGGCACCCGGAGGCTGCAGCTAGAGTGGCCTTGAAGCGTTTGGCGCTGGGTCAGCGTAAGCCCTTGACCCGAAGGGCTCCGCCAAAACCACGGGGTGTCGCGGGTCAAGGAGCTGCGCTCATCCCAGCGGTGCAGGGCGATGGTGTAACAAGCCAACGTGTTACGAAGGGGGAACGGTGCTCGCAGGTCTCCACCTGCCAGTTTGTTGTATTCAGGGTGTAGCAGAGTAAGGAGCGGTTCGTTCATTCCATCCTCCAAATGTAAACCATTAATTTTCCTTGTAGCGTTGTCTGTACTGGACATTGAAGTTTCTTGATGGTGATGTAAGAGAACATAGAGTGCTTTGGAGTGTTGTGTAGTGAAGCATTTAATTGAAGTAAGTTTGTTTTTTGTTTTTTTTTTCCCCCCTCAGAGTCCAGTGTATTACTCTTTTAATGCCAGCTTGATTTCCTCTCCTGATAAGGTTTAAAAAAAAAAAAATTTAACGTGATCTGAATGTGACTCGCTTCAGACAACTATAACGCTTGACTGCACCTTTTGTAATTCTCATCTGGGAGACGCAGAGGATCGGACTCCTAAGGAGAGTCAATTTATCCTCTGGCCAAATGCGGTCTGGATAGAAGGGACGAGGGGCTCTAAAGTAGATCTGAACTGCTGGAATGAGTGCGAAAGGGAGGCAGTAATAGACGGCCGCGTTGGTGGGACTGCGATGGAGCCGTGAGTGTCCCCTGACTGAGTCAGCGCTGGGTTTCTGAGGTGGCAGTTCAGTGGACAGTCGCCTTTAACAAACGAACCCCCCAAAAAGCGAAACCCCTCCTGAGCCTGAAGCAACAAGTAACGTCCGAATGTCAGCTGGGGGAGTGTAAAATCACAGTGAACGTCGGTCCATGGTCCGTATTTCTGGGGCCGTGCCCGCTGTCCCATCTTTTCTAGAAGAGCTTTCTGGACGCAGAGCTGTTGCTGCGTGGTGGTGGTGACGGGGAAGGGGGAGCGATGCTCTTGCTTTTGGGGCACTTGGCGCACAGCTGTGGAGCTAACACGTGGAAAGCTCGTGGTTTGCCCTGGCTCGAGCTGACTGTCCGAAATGAAACTCAGTTCTTTTCCTCCCGCAAAAGTAGTAGGTTAAGATTTGTCCCCGTAATGACTCTTTTGAACTCTTGTTCCAAAACCGAGGGGTTAAATAAAGCCGAAGGGACCTAAATTTTCTACTTGTTTAAATTTAACCTGGAAAAAGATTGCTACTGTCTCTTAAGTCGAATGAAGTTACTTGACTTTACCTGTTCCTCATCAGCGACTAGTTTCTGGAAATGTGGTGCTAATGGAATATTTCCTGATTTTTTAAATTTTTTTTTAACATTGTCTTCGTTGGTGCTAAACTGAGCTTTTTTTTTTTTTTATGACACCGAGGTTGAACTACTGCATGATTAGCGCATAAGAAATTTTGGTAATTCTTTGCATCTGGATTTTTTAATCACTGTAAAAGCACACTTTCATTGTGGTTTCCTTTTATGCTTGCTGTACGCATGTTTTCACTTGTTCTCAAGTCTTTATTTTCAAAGTTTTCAGTTGAGGGTAAGTAGAGATGAGTTTTTCCCCCCTCTCCCTCCCTAGGCTCTTCAGAGCAAACTGACCTAAGCTTACCAAAGTGGCTCTTCTCAGGCAATTTGTAACGTATGACCCAAATTCTGACCTAACCCAGGAAAGGGGGAAAGAAAAATGGGGGAAGGGAGGAGGGGAGGGTCTCACAAAGAGGAAAGAAATAACATTCCTACCATAGCTTTGGGAGAGGTATTTTCCTCGGGCCTTCGGCGATGGCGTCAGCGCTGTGGGCTAACGTACGCCAGCATTAGGCTCGCCGTGTAGCATTTGCCGTTACTGTGAGGCTTAAAAAAAGCGGTGTAACGAACCTTCTCTTCATTGTGACTTTTCTCGCCAGTCTTGGAATGCTAAATGTTGTGCACATGTTAACGCTAGTTTCACTGAACCCTATTATTTTATACAGCCGTAAGTTACATTGCATGACTTTCTGACTGGTTTTATGTTGTTGTTTCTGTTCTTTTGATGCCTGTATGTGTGGGGCAAAGGAGGGGAGGAGAGGGTGGCCTGTACGCGAGAGCATCTCGACCCTCGGCTAACTTGTACGCAAATTGCCTGAGAAACGCTGTAGAACGGCGTTCCATGAGTGGGGTTTAGCTCTTGTAGCTGGGTTCTCTTTTTAACTCAATCTCAAATAATAGGGCTCTGGTTATTTTGCAGAGTGTCTCTGAAGAATGGACAGAATTGCCATGGCTAACTACAAGCTACAGTTCACAGTGGACAAACGTTGTAGTTTTCTTATTTACTTTTATAAATTTTTTTTTCTTTTGCTTTTTTATATCTTGTAGTTTCCAATCAGTCCTGTATGATTGCTGTTGTACAAATGCAGTTTAAATGATGTGTAATATGTAGTTTAAGACGTGAATGTTTCGGTGTTTTATTTTCTTCAATAATTTCTGAAAATGTCAATCTCTCAAAATTTACAGCTGCCCACAGTCCAAAAAGGGGGTAACGAATTGACCCGAGAAAATTAAAGAATTCGGTTAACAGGCGACGTATGCCTTTTAATTCCTATCTTTTTTCATTTTTTCTATTTAATATTTTGAATGAGTAGGTAGAATGTGTTGGCAAATAGCGAGTTTAAAAATTGCATGGTTAAAGAGAGCCATTCAGCTAATGTTAGTCAGCTACGTGCCATAAGTGATTCTTTTGAATAGCTGCTTTGACCATGCTTTGTGTCTTAACAGTCTGTAAAAGCGTTTTGAAGCGGGAGCCAACTGTCGTAAAGTACATACGTTTGTTAGAGAAGCTATTGATTTGCATGTTTACACAATTAAGTTTAATTTTGCTACTACCTGGCAAAGCATTAGTAAAGTTCTGTTTAGAAAAGAAGCCTTTTGCTTTGACTGTGTTGCTGGTGCAATAAACAGTTGACGTTAGTAAAGGTGAAACATGAAAATAAGCTGTACGTGTGACTCGAGTTGTCGTTTTAGTAAGGTCGCCTTTTGAAGGCGCTAAACTGGCTCTCGTTTCTGCTTTTTAGAGACGCGCGTGTGGTTAAGGACATGGCGACGGGGAAATCTAAAGGATACGGCTTCGTTTCCTTCTTCAATAAATGGGTAAGCTGCGGCACGGTCTCGAGCGCCCCTGAAAAGCGGACGATGATTTTCAGCGGCCGCTATGGGGAAGGAGGACCGTCATCGGTCCCGACCGCTCTCCGGCTTTGGTTTCCCTGCCCGTCAAGGGGGAAGCTTTTCCCTCTCTTTGTCGAGACGCTCTGGCAGTGCTGTAGCGTTTCTAAAGCACGTGGCGAGCGACGTTCAAATGAGCGACGTGCAGAAATGACAGAGGGTGACAACACGTCTGTCGTCCGTCGAGGGGGTCTTGGATGCGCTCAGTGAGGCCTAACGGTGTCCTTTGTCCCGCCTAAAACCACTTCTTTTGAAGCAGGATTTCTTTTGGCATGTTGCAAGTGTCGAGCGGGGCGGGTGCGCGGTGACATCATTCGTTTGGCTCTGTGGCAAAAGGAAGAGGTGGCGACGGTGGGTTTTTCCTCTCTCCCTCTCTCGCGGGCAGGATGCAGAGAACGCGATTCAGCAGATGGGCGGTCAGTGGCTCGGTGGAAGGCAAATCAGAACGAACTGGGCGACGAGAAAACCTCCGGCTCCAAAGAGTACATACGAATGTAGGTTCTCAGTTATTGGCGTCTTTGCAAACCTCCCGCCACACCCGTAAGGAGGAAGAGAAAAGGGCGAGCTGCAAGCCTTGGAGACTGTGGGAGGAGGGAAAGCGGGTGCTGAAAGCGAAGGCTCTCTCGAACAGTTTCAAACCTCCCGAATAAAGCAGCTTCCTTAGCTACGGTGACTCTATTACCGCTACGGGGGGGATTCCTTTGGCTTCTGCACGCTCAGGTTGGAAGTGTGCTTTCTCTCTAGACAGCCAGGACGACTCTGGCTTTTTAACTCGGCTGCCTGGCTCTCAGGGCTTTCTGTTGCGACGCAAAGCGGGGCTGTGTCAAAGAGAGTGTTTCCATTGGGGAGATTTTAAATTAGGTATATCAGACCTGCTTGATAGGTGTCTGCGGTTTGTGCTCGACATCTCATGCCGATCAGGATTAGGATTTCTACCTAACGTGTGTCTGAGCCACTGAAAAGCTCTGTAACATCTCTTTAAGCAAACACCAAACAACTGTCTTACGACGATGTGGTCAATCAGTCCAGCCCGAGCAACTGCACTGTGTACTGCGGAGGTGTAACTTCGGGACTGACAGGTATCGTGGCTGCAAACTCCTGTTGCGTTGAACCTCTCTGAATAACATGGCAGTCGCCTCATTTTGATGCTCTGTTTGTTCCTGCTTCAGAACAGCTAATGCGCCAGACCTTTTCTCCCTTCGGGCAGATAATGGAAATTCGAGTCTTCCCAGATAAAGGCTACTCCTTTGTACGGTAGGCTGTCGCGCGGTTTGCGTGTTGATGAACTTAGTAAGAATTACGGGCGCAAAGAATGAACTGCCGCCCGCTGTGGGGGTGACAGGAGAAAGTTTCAGCGGTCGGGCCAGCGTCCTAACAGAGCCCGGATCGGAGGACTCCGCGGTGGGGGGGTTACTTCTGGCTGTTACCTATTTACGTTGGCACGACTCGTATTCCGACAGGTTTAATTCTCACGAGAGCGCCGCGCATGCCATTGTTTCTGTCAATGGAACAACTATAGAAGGACACGTAGTGAAGTGCTACTGGGGCAAGGAGACGCCAGACATGATCAGTCCCGTCCAGCAGGTCAGAACTTCTCCTCTGCTACAAACGATGGTTTTGCTCGTTAGTCTTTGCTGGAAGCCCATTACGTGGCTGTAAAGTCTGCACGCGTGCGCCGGTTAGAGGCTCGGCATAGCACGCGTCACCTACGTGACGGCTCATTTCATCGGAGCGTAGTTCTCTGAAGTACAATCAAAGATTTTAAGTCAATCCCTTGGAACGTGTGGGCTCTCATTACGTAAAAACGTGTGGTGGAAGGTTCTGGAGAAAGCTCGCAAAGTGCCACCGAGCCCACGGTGTGTCTTCTCTGGCGTGAAGGCGGCCGGAGCCACTGCTCATGTTCCCTGGATCTCTGCGGATGTTTGAGACGGTGGCTGGGGGGGTGACAGGGCGCTCTAGCAATTAAACGCTCGCTAACTCAAAAGGGGTGCCCGGCTGAATGCCTGCGCTGCCGTTTCGGTGTCGTTTTAGCGAGCGGACTCGTAAGCCCCTGTCGGAGACAGACTCGGCGGGCAAGCCATCTCACAAGTTGACGTAAATCGACGCTTTCTCGGGCGCTGCGTAATGCCTGGGTGTTTGCCCTTGCAGAACCAGATCGGCTACCCGCCGGCGTACGGCCAGTGGGGCCAGTGGTATGGCAACGCCCAGATCGGTCAGTACGTGCCCAACGGCTGGCAGGTCCCCGCCTACGGGATGTACGGGCAAGCGTGGAATCAGCAGGGCTTTAAGTGAGTATTTGGGATTTTCGTGCCGGTTTTCCCCTGGGGTAGGCGACGATCCGAGTCGGTGGTGGTGTAGAAGGTGCTGAGATGTTCTGGTCCGTCGTTACTTGGAGATTTGGGATGAGGAACGTGTGTACGGATCCAGGATGGCCCCGCTCGGAGAGCGACCCGCTCGGGCACCCCCCTTCTCCGTTAAGTACTCCCTCGTTACTGACCCATGTCCCTAACAAGCCGTTTTTTCCTCTCCCCGACAGTCAGACGCAGTCTTCGGCGGCGTGGATGGGCGCCAACTATGGCGTGCAGCCGCCGCAGGGGCAGAACGGGAGCGTGATAACCAACCAAACGGGATACCGCGTGGCGGGCTTCGAAACGCCGTGAGGAGGAGGAGGAGAAGAGGACTTGGAAAGCTGGGGGCCGCCGGGAGCGTCGCAGAGCCTTTGTCGACGGCCGAGGTGTATCGGCTCGAGCGTCAGATACGATGTATTTATTTAAATGAGCGAGAAAAAAAAAAAAAAAAAGCGTTTTTAATCATGAAATTGTCCATCCGCATTGTTTAAAAAAAAAGAAAAAACCCACAAAAATCACACAAAACGAGATGCTGGATGTCTGCCGACTTTTGCCTTCTTTTTCCTCCTTTATGTGTTTCTTAAGATCCACGTTTTTGAAACACAGCAAATGCAGGGACTACTGCCGCTGACCATGGGGGCGGCAAATTGCACAACGTCAACCTTTTTTTGGTTTGTTTGGGTTTTTTTTTTTTTCCTTGTCTTTCCTCGGAAGTCGCGTGCCGTTCTAGTTTGCGTTCCGAATGATGTAAAATGTATTATAAACAGTTGTACAAAAAAAAAAAAAAATTAAGCCAAAAGCGTGCGAATCCCGAAGCCGCTGAGTCTTCAGCCTTCGCACCATCCGTTTTAAAAGAGCCTCTTGTATAAAGCCTCCGTCTCTCCGCTTTTGTTACGCCGGGTTTTTTCGATGATAAATTATTAGTTTACATCGGGTTTTTGTATCTCAGCGTGTTTTTCAGGGTCGTCTTTGCCCTACGACGGGGAAAGGGGGACGTGCGGCGGGACAGCGCCCGGCTCCCCTCGTGAGCGAGGATTTCCACCCTGGGACAGCGAAAATCCTGTTACTAAAATGTGACAAATTCCTACGAACCAGCCGGGTTGTTGTTTTGTTCTTTTCTGTTTTGGTTTTTTTTTTTTTTTTAAAAAAAACGATTTCTACATTTACATGTATGGATTATGTAAAATATCTTCGCAAATTAATATTTTGCACAACCGTTAGCCACCTTTGTACGTTTCCTTATTTAAAGGTAGGATGCTGAGTCCTTTGACGTGATTATGCCTCAAATCTTTTTTTTTTTTTTGCATGTGGATAGCAAACCGATGCTCCGGTACTCTTGGAATACAAATGGTTTTAAAGAATTGTATAAATTTCCCCCAAGATCCTGGGTCGTGCTGTGAGGGTGTTTCACCCGGGTAGCAGAAGGCAACCGGAGCTCTGCAAACCTGGTCTTTTGCAACGTTCAGAGGCCAAACCCCACCTTTTCTGTCCTACCTCTTGAC